>CABFPE010000277.1:305171-315882 GCA_900660155.1 Hofstenia miamia | reverse complement strand
ATCTCTCTGTATATATATATATATATATATATATATATATTAAAGCCAGTATTACACATTATTTCAAGATATAAAGGTTTATGTATTTCAAAATTGCTTGATAAAAACACGGTTACAATGATTACGCTTTGAAGAGCCATGTGCACTCAGAGAGCATGCTGGTTGTGTTGCTGCTAAGAGACAATATGTACTTTCCTGTGAACTTTGCGCCTCACCACACTCATCTTGGAGTTCAAATTGCTGCTAACTTAAATTGGACTGGACATGTGTCTTTGCGTCTCCGCAAAGCTAATTCCTCGCTATTTGCCCTTTTCCCTAATGTTCCTTTTAATACCTCGTCCGCTGTGAAGCTCTCTTTGTTCAAGTCCATTCCTCGCGCCATTCTTCTCTACGCGTCTCCTTGTTGGTGGCCTTCTCGTGCTTTGTTCCACTCCATGGAACGTTTCCAGAAACGCGCTTTCAAATGGATTTCCTCTTTGGACTATAAAGACGCTCTGCTGAAATTCTCCACTCTCCCGCTGTCACTCTACTTCCATGCCTGTGATCTCCTTCTGTTCAATCGACTACTGACTCGCAAATTGGATCTTGATCCTTTTGATTTCATTAAGTTCTCTAATTCCTGCTGCACTCGCTCTGATGATGTTGTCACCTTCTCCATTCGTCGTACAAAGAAACATCGCACCCTTCACTCGTTTTTCAATCGTGCTTGTACTACTGCTAATTACATCTTGACTCGCAACCCTCCAACAGCGATTGATTTCTTTTCCCCGCCACCGAGCTTCAAGAAATCTTTGATGGCTTTCCTCTTTGCTGAGCCCTTCTCCAACTTCGCCTACTCTTCCATTTGCTCCTATTTCATCTCCTGTGACTGTCCTCGCTGCCGTAAAACTTGACTTGTTTTTATTTATTCTTTTGTTGTGTATGCCTTCGGCGGCTAAATAAAGTCATTGATTATTATTATTATTATTGTTTCATCATAGGTGCCAAGCAGTTCGACAATTTACAACCCTACTCCTTTTGGTAATTTCAGCCCAGCGTCAAAATCGATCAATCTGAACCTGGAAACTACTGCCATATCCACCATTAATCAGGGCTAAATAGCGTTCATTTCCAAGGATATCACCGTTGCCGAAATCAAATTCTTGCATTTTATGATTCAGCAAGGAATGTCTTTTAACTCACCGATATTTCGAGTTCATTTCTGTCCATATTTTTTGACAGTGAATTGGTCAAAGGATTTCGAATGACGAATGATAAAACGCGATGCACTTTTCACTACGGATTGGCTCCTTTTTGATGAGTCTTTCAACAAAATATCAGACAACAAATAGATTTGCACTTGATGTTCTTCAACGAAACTTCTGGACTCATTGAATTGAGGTACTTGGAATCTGTTTCTTGGACATTCCACCGCAAATGAACTTCTGATGTTATTTGAAAAATCTGATGGTACAGTACACTTGATTTCAAGAGTAAATTGATCAAATTGGTATGAACAGACCAAACGTGAATTGGAAGCTTGCTGAAAGTGAAATGAAGTCACATAACCCAAATTGTGCATTATTGCTGAAAATCGGTAGTTGTGGTTTGCACGTGATGCATGGCGAATATGGAACAGCCAAACAATGTACTGGCTGCATCATCAAGCAGTTCTTGAAATGGTCATACACGTTGTTGCTGCAGCCAACATAAAAAAACTCGGACAAAGCCATGTCTCAATTCAAGACATTTATCGAGGATAATTTGTTTACAAGCTTTTAAAACGTTTAACATGGACAATGGGAGAGTTGACAAGTTGTACTCAAGCAACATGGGTTCTAAAGCTGAATATTCTCATATTTGGCATGTGGTGATACAAGTCCTGATTTTTTCGCATGTATCAGCTGGCGTTGAGAATGGGTTTTCCATAAATAAAGACATGTTAGTTGAGACTCCATGAGGAGTCACTAGTAACAATGCGTTTTGTTTATAATTCTATTGGGAAAACCGGAAAACGTCTTCATGAAATCGATATGATTCAGTATGTGAGACGAGCGCGTTCAGGGTACGAATTAGCAAAAAGTAACTACTAGAGGATTGTACCAATGACGAGAACCAGCGCAAACGGCGAAAGAAGCTTACAGAGGAGAAACGGGATTTACTAGAAAAGAATTGACAGCTCCTGATAATAGTTCCGTTGCTATGTGAGAACCCTGACGCGAAGATTTCAGATATAGAGAACTACTTATACTCGCACTTGCTAATTTGTGGTATTTGGAAATAAATAATACGTGTATTTTTACTTTTCAAAATTATTTTTCCCGCCTTAAAAAATGCCTGTGATCTCCTCCTGCACAATTGTTTACTGGCTCGCAATATGGACCTTGACCCATTTGATTTTGTACTCGCTCTGATGATGTTGTCACGTTCTCTGTTCGTCGTTTCATGAGACATCGCACCCTTCACTCGTTTTTTAATCATGCTTGTGCTTCGGATAATTTCCTTCTGAAATCAATCATCCAGCTGCTATTGAATTTGCCTTGCACTCGCTCTTTAAGAAATCTACTCTGCTATCTTTCCCTTTTCCTGATCCGTTTTCTCACTCTGCTTACTTATCCATCTGCTCCTACTTCAATTCCTACGACTGTCCTTATTGTGGAAAAACTTGATTTTTATTTATTATTATGTCAACTAAATAATTATTTAATATGAAAATGTTTTACATAAGGAATACATACAACGGCTTCCTCAATTATATGCTCAACACATATTGCACCTACATTTTGATGTTTCAGTTATCGACATGTCTATCCTTGCAACATATTGACTAGTATGAGGGCAGTAAGTTATTGTCACCATTCGTGTATAATTGCCCCACATCCTGAAATTAATAACCCATCTAAGTATTTCCTATTTATTTCCTCACTATTTGCATGTGCAATCCATTCCGGTTATGGGAATTATAGTACTCACTATGTTATTAAGTTCTGTTTCGTAATTGAAGACATTATTTTTTAATTTGGATTTGACTGTTTCCGGGAAAATTATCCCTTATATACAATTATTTTCAACAATTTAGATAAATTCTTTGTGAATCATATTGCATTTAAATAGTGCTAAGGGTGCAAAAGCTAGTTATGGATATCATTGTGAATCACACTATGCGTTCTGAGATGTCTGCCCGTTTGAGGTAAATGCTTCAGTAATGGATCGCGGATGTGTAAGAACGCCACACTAATATTGCATGTGTACGACTGGTTGTTAAGCGTTTTATCTACATGCATATCCTATTTCTTTCAAAGCATTGACGTGTTTGAATAACAGAACTCCATATCAATACAGCAGTAGACTTACTTTAAACCTTCAACATTTCATAATGTAAAATCACCATCGATCAATATCATGCGGGCTATCAGTAAAATATGCAGTTTCGTTATGCGTAAATGAAATATATTATGATGATTAAATTCAATGCATTAATGCCTTTCAAATTTAAGTATGAGAACAGTTTCATCTCTTAATTTTAGCTGTTGTCTAACATTCAACAGTCAGATCTTGCAAAAAATCTGTTTGTTAACTAGAAATATCTAATGTTTCCTGTAATGGAAGACTGAAAACATGAAATTATATTAATGCAAATCTATTTATTCTTTACTATCGAGGATACAAAATTTACCTTTATTTTTCCAAATCTTCAAATTTTTAAATTTTTTAAAGATATCACAAAACTTGCTTTTCTATCTCACTCCATAATAATTAGGTTTCACAAGAATGCTGTTGATTGGATATATACTTCAAAACAATGTTTCTTATTCTTTATACTTAGTAGGAAATTTGCATTTTGTAAACAATAATTGGAGGCAGTTAGGACATTTGTACCCTGATCATTCTTAAACACTACAATCTGAACCAAACATTGTTGTAAGGATCACTCCTAGAAAGCAATTTTGTCTAAATTATGGCCTTTTTTAACATTGCATACTGGGACAGTGAATTGTTGCATCAGAAAATTGCAATCGTTTATTTTACATTTGGGGTGTTTATTTGAATTGAAATGTCATTTCTTTGCGATTGCTAAATTGCTCGTTGTAATATCATCACTCTATTTCATATTCTCATCTTCGTACTCAATTTTTATCAGTATATTTAATTTTAAATCTCAACCATCGTTTTTTGGTTCAACGCTAATGTTTTTGTTTTTAGACAATGCAGCATTTTGAAAAAGAATATTTTGTTGAGACATGTTTGGCGCAGTTGATAGAAGATAATGAACTAAATGAGCAAGACGAACCATCTGTCAGAATGCAATTGGAAAATTATTATCGTGCAATATTGTCAAATGAGGTGATTATGTCGATTTCTACTAATATTTTAATTCCATTATTGGGTCTGTAATTGGATTTCCTAATATTTCTTCCCCAATTTTTGGGTTGGGTTGGAAAATTAATAAAACATAGAAATTTGTTGCGTCAGTGTTTCAAGATAATGTTGGTAATGTTTGTGTTATCGAAGTACATCATTATGCATGCGCGCTTGTGTTTCTTGCTTGAATGTTTTTTAGATTCCAATATAAAAACATTTACGTTGTGTACTATGTTTTGCTTTTTAATGTATTTTATGTGTAATGAAGCAAAAATCTATAGAATTAGTGAACTTGTATTTAAGTCGTATTTAGGTCACCTTTTCACCGAATTTTCCTTGTTGCATTTGGATTAATTTTTAATACGCCTCGCAAAATTGAACTCACATTGATATTAACTACAATACAATTATTTTAGGAAAAGGAAGTCAGTGAATCTGCATCCACTAATAGTAGCAGTGATGAATCAACTGATTCGCACACATCAAGTATTGTCTGCGAAAGTGATCTTTCCGACTTCTCAGATACCAACTAGTACTGAAAGAGTGGTTGGGGAAATATTTGATACAGCAGCTTTGGACTTTTACAGTTTTAAAGAGTTTACCAAGTTCAAAAGATTAACACTAACAAAAAAATGTTTCATCATCCTGAAAGAACGAATAAAATTTTTACGAGTTCAATATTTTTAAATTCTTTTTGTAAAAGTCAAACGACCTAAATATTGAGTGTTTATGTACTTGTTCAATATTATTTTGCATTGACTTAGCATGATTTTAGGAATTATTGCAAAATATTAGATTTCAAATCTTTTTCACATTTATTCATTTATAAATAAGATTTAACGCTGAGATATCTAATTTGTTTAAGATTGTGTGTTATCGCACATAATACGCGCAATTTTGAACATCCCTTTGTCCCTTTATTGGTAAAGATTTATTATTTTTACCTTAAATATTACCACTTCTTTAATCATCTTGGGTATATAGCTTTTCCGTAAAACGACAATTATTGACCTTTGACCAAGGAGTACATAATACAGTATTCCCTCGCTATTCGAGGAAGTTACGTTCGCGTGAAAACCCGCGAATATTGGATGCAGTTTTTAAACGTCTGTGTATGAGATTATATACGGTAATAAATGTTTCCCAAACACTTTCTAAAACACTTACTCATTAATATAGTAATAATATAGTAATATTGCATGAAGTTATGTATTTCACTAATATAGTATTGATAATGCAAACACATTTTAATTTTGTACTGCAACAATATTTAAATCAAAAGGAAATGTAAGTACAGGACAGTTACACCGCATAGCAGTGACCCATAGTGTATTACTGTACTGTAGTCATTTCTTATGCGTATAACACATTTGTTAGGGTTAAAAGCCTAATCCGTGAATATGTGGTGCCGTGATAGGTGAGGGTATTCTGTATGTACTTCTTGCATTTGACCCACTGGGAACTCCCACATCAGATATTGGGACACATGTTCAGATAAAGTACGAAAAGTTATTTCCCCTGAATTTCTTATCCGCTTCAGGCCAGAATTTGAGAAAATGTGACTTTCACACCTCTTAAATTATTTATGGTCGTTTTCAGTTGGCAACAAATCACCCAGATGAATCATTTAGCATCGTAAAAACATACTGGAAGCATAAATTTATCAAAAAAATAACAATACATAGTATTTGTTGTCTTTGCTCAATCTTTTAGAATTCTTCCACCATCTATAGCCATTGTAGAATATCTTCGTGTGTCGTGTTATGTATTTATATTAATATAGAAGGTTATGAAGACAATTGTAGAGTCGTTATATAGTGGGAAGCCACTTGCTGTTTACTTGCAATTGGATAAATCACTACTGATATTGGATGAAACTCAGCGGGGATTTGTAGTATTAATCTGTCATTTCAGAATTGCTACTTCACATTTTAACAGCAACAGAATAGTGCGGTGTAAGACCTTCCAAGATGTGATTAATGCATGTGAAACAAATGCGGGAATTGCAATTATTTTGCCTGGAGATGGCAGCACTTCTTAGCTTTAACATTATTATAACAATGTGAAATTCAATGGCGTTTGTGAAATTCGATATATTGCGGGTAGGTTTTTCAACGAGAATCCAATGTGAGTGATTTGGTAAAGGAAATAGGTGAGTAAATGTTGAAAATGTGTTGTGGGAGGAGATTATGTGCAAACCATGTCAAGATTTACAAAATTAGACTCTTTGATTGTCTTCAACAGTTTCAAACTGTATTCAATATCGTAAAACCAAAATGAAACCATTACAGAGCTGAGATACTAAACTTGACATCTGTTTCAAAAGACGAGAGCATTGTGATGTCACAACCAAGGTGATCTGCTCTTTATCAACAAAACAGTGCATAAAATGTGCCAACTGTTGGACTGATTTGCACTCTGTTGTCAACTGTAGTCAATTATTAACTTTTAGCAATTATCCTGCCTATGTGCTATAAATGTATCATACTAAACAGTTTTTTTGAAAAATGAAGTTATCTGCTATTTATGCAATTACTTTGAGCTAACATTCAAATAAAAATGAAAATTTTACTTATTAGAACATTGCCGTAAGGAGTTTAATTAGAACATGAGTGGAGGTGTACTGCCGCCACCATTAAAATTTATTCATAACTGACGCTTTGGCCAAATCTCAGCTAAAACTGCGGCAGGGTTAACAAAACGTGTTGTACATTTACAATTACAAAATGCGCTGCTTTACTGCTAAAATGTTTCCCATTTTACTTGTTAGAAGAGTCTGATATAGGGGCAAATTATCAGCCTCTAAACTATCCACCACCAGATTCTGAATTAAATATTTGTACATGTCTATTTTTTTTCAAAGATGTAGTCTTACTATATGCTAAAAGCGGACTTCTCAACGAGCCGTGCTTGAGAACTGCATTGGATAGACAACGAGCCTTTATTAAACCAAGTAAATTTATAGTTCTCCCCCTGGAGATCTCCATACTCACGTAGATATTGAAGCATGACTCATCAGAAATGATACATATTAGCTTTAAACCTCGACTTTCCCTGAATCTGAAAAAAGAGTATATAGAATAGAATAGAATTTTTTGCTAAGTGTAGTATATTGTCATAATTATTTTAACTAATGTTTTGAAAAACAAATTCTTTCCATGATGTAAGCCGATTTCAGGGATATATTGCTTTTGGAGGTAGTCACTGATTTGACTTTTGTATATAGTTTGTGGTTAGATTTTTCAAGCGTAATTGGCACCGAGGGTACCAAGAATTTGCCTAGGTTAATGAACTGATCATTGAGTGCACTAGCAATAGCTTTGGATTTAGTAATTATTCCACCATTGCTATTTTCAATAAGGTGCAGGTGTTGCATATGATTCTTGTTTCTGTTCAATACATTGTTGATGAAATCCCACTTATGTTTAAGGTCATTTATTTTACTAAATACAGATTGCATATACCGATTTTATGCTGCTCACACTTCAATATTAGATTTGTTCCTTGCAATTTTATGCAACCGGTAGTTATCAGCAGCTTTATTTCGTAAGTTTTGTAAGTCTGATTTTTGCATTTGACGAGTTTTTAGGTTGGGATTTTACCAGGAAGATCGCATTTTTAGAAAAAAATCTTTTGGTTGGGCAATATAAATATATATATATATATATAAGTCGTGGATAAATGAATTGAGCATGCAGTTTACATCCTCGAATAGAAAGACGCTATTCCAAAATTCATTCTCTAGGCGCGTTTTTAGAATTTCTATTAGCGTTTGTATGCTTTATGTTGTTAGATGAAATGCAAGTTATAATACAATTATTTGAATGGGGGCATTCACTGCAAGCATATTTAAAATCGTTCATATTTTCAATGAAAAAGTAATCAATTAATGTAGAAGAGTTATTTAGTCTAGTTGGTATACTGGAATTACTTGTTCGAAGATCAACAGCATCAAGTAAAGAACTCAATTTATCTCTCAGTTTTCTTCACGCAGTTGATATTCCAATCGCCTATCACTGTCAATGAATTATTTTCTTTTAGAGAATATTTTATTTCACCTTCAATTTCAGTAACAACTGATCTTTACTGGGACAGTAGGGGATATTTATCAACTGAAGAACGTTTTTTTTCCTATTTTTGGGGGAATGCATATTTAAATCCATAGGATTTCAAAATTTTTCATTATTTTAAATCAGGTCGATTTCTGGGCTTAAAATGTTAAAAACCTCACTCCGCCTCCTTTAGATTTGTTGCCAAGACTTAGTTCCCTGTCACACTTCTCGAATGAAAATTTAAGACTTTTAAGATTATGTTCATGATATTTTAAGATTATAACTTTGCTATCATACTAGAAAAAAATATATTAAAATTCTCATTTATTTAAAAAATGGGACATGACGAATGCTACAAATATCGAATAGATCACAATTTACTTCATGCAAAACTAAACAGTATAGAAAAATTGTTTCCCCTCAAGTACTACTAGTGTACATACTTTTCAATAAAAGAACGACATTTCAACAATAAACCATGTATTACATCTGAAAGTTAAATAATTTTAGAAGAATAAATGATTGCTTGTCAAAGTTCACCAGTCTTGATGTTCCAAATGTCGGATTTAATGACCCATGTGTATTTTTGATTTATTGTCCTTACACATGCCATTTTAAGTAAAGCAACGTAGGTACCTTATGCTATATAAATATCTATCTTGTATATTTCCCCGATTTTCTTTCCCTCTCAATACTTCTAAATATTTTGTACACGTTTTTATATTTGTTTTCTTCGCTTGTTTCAGTTGGCTTTAGAAAAACTGATCATAATTATTCTTTCTTTAAATGTTTCTATTCTTGTCGTTTTCTTTCTTTATAACTCATTGCCAATCAGCAGCTGATAGAGATACGATAGAAAAAATTTTCTTTTTTTATTATATTTTTAAAAATTCTAACAACATAATTCTGTATATATCTGTCTATTACTAATGAGTGTTTTAATTTACATGCTTAAGAAGGATATAGGATGCATTCTAATATTCCAAATAATATTACTTTTGAGGTCATTATCAATATACTATCAATATACTATAATAAACTATAATAGAATAGCTTTAGGTAGAAATTTTATGCTGAATTAATTAAATCAGCAGGGATGTCGTGGGACAGGATGGGACAAGGAAAGCTGTCCCACTTGCCCTATGGGATCAGTCGGGGGACGAAATTTCGCCGAAATATGCTTTCTGAATGTATGTTTATACAGGTTTGCATGGAAAAAATGTAATGTTTTAAACATGTTTGAAATGGTGTTTTAAACACCTTTTTCATTGTTTTTCAACATCTTTTTTCAGAATATTTCGGCAGCTTTGTATCAAATGGTCTTTTCAACCTAAAACAATATTTTGAGAATTTCATATTGATATGCTTCCTCTCTTTAAAAATTAAGATAATGTGCTAAAAATTTAATATCGGTATCTAACAGGATTGTAGTGGAACGTGGGATGGGATGGGACAGAAAAGAGCTGTCCCACGGAAAAACTGTAAATCAGAGATCGTGTCTTCGCTGTTGACCTAGCTTCATCTTTCTACAATATTCTGTATTGAGACATTATGAAGGAATCAGATTTGAAGTTTGTTTTAAAGGAAAATTTCTTCTTAGGTAATTATGATATAATACCATCCTTTTTTCGAAAATTAGGGTTAATATAAAATTATTTGCATAGTATTTTTACATCTCTTGTTATTTCTGCAATATAACGCTTTAAAATTTCGGTTATTGCGATGGTTGGCAGGGAAGAATACAAATTATGGTGGTTAGGGGCAAAAAAGGGATGGTAATATTCTTACAATGCTAACATGAAGCTTGCTGAGACTGAATGCTTAAGTGGAACTGGAATCATAAATTCAACATGTTTTTGTGACACAAATGGTGACTATATAGAAATTCTCACCTATATTATCTGGAAATATTCATCTCATTTCATTACTTGGCCAAATTAAGAATCGCTGAGGACATTAACAGGGAATATACCATGATGCTGAGTAGTAGAAGGGGGTTCCGTTTTGTGCCACTTTTTTCTGATTGGTCGAGAGGTGGGTTCCATTTCGTGCCACTTTTTTGTGATTGGTCGAGAGGGTTGGCCTTTGACCTGGGACGCCGTGGATATTGGCGGGGGTGTTTTACTGACGTTATGGATGTACTTTTACTAGTTTTTGTGTTATTTATGTGACCTAATTTAGTTTGCATTTTTTTTACTTTCCCACATTTACTTACTTACTTTCCAGTTTTACTTTCCCACATTACCTTTACATTTTTTTAGTTTTACTTTCCCACATTAACTTACTTTACATGTATTACTTTACCACATTAACTTACA
>CABFPE010000277.1:289081-303010 GCA_900660155.1 Hofstenia miamia | reverse complement strand
TATATATATATATATATATATATATATTCTATACGCCGCTTCAAATTGTAATTCAAATAACGAGTTGTGTATGCAATGGTTCGTTGCTGCTATGTTTGTTGCACTGGATACAAACTAACCAAACAATAATATTTGAATAGAGGCATTTGGTATACAGATTCCCAAGAAATGTAAATGATTTTCAGAATTGACCCGCTGCACTTTCAAATTTTACCAATATTAATGGAATAAAATAGATGAACTTGGAATATTTGATTCCGACAAGAACCATCTATTGGTGCTAAATCAAAAATTCCCGCAAAGACATATGATCAGACTTGTCAACGAGCCGAGATTCTAACGAGCCGATCCAAGCCGAGCTTGAGCAGAGTATTGGATATACAACGAGCCCCAAACAAGCCGTTTTAAGCAAACCAAATTTATAGTGCTTTTTGTTAATTTGATTATGCAGATTTTTCTTATTTTTTCATTCAATATTCCTTACATTTGGTCTTATTTTAGAAATGTTTATTAAATAATAGGAAGAGCAATGGAAAAAATTCTGAGAGCACAATATTTTTAAAAAAAATATCGAGCTAAAACGAGCCTCATTGAAAGATTTTATGTGGCGAGCCGAGCCGAGCCGAACTTACTCGAAATTTAAATGAGCTGAGCTTAGAAATTAAGGCTCATTGGCAGGTCTGTATATAATTAACCTTTTTCAATACAGAACATGGTTTTACTGCTATTTACTCTGATAATGATATTATTTTTGCATTATATGTATTCGAACCAGAAAATGTTATGAGTTGCTTCAAGATTACCAATATCTTTCAAGTGTAAAAACTTTGCAAAAATCGTAAGCCACAGTGAGAAGAAAGATCATGTCAGAAAAGTAATTCTGCCTTACTGAAGAAGCAGTATAAAGCGGTCCTTGCTATATTTAAAATAATAATAATTTTTGAAATAATGGAGGCTTCGCAAATATTTTTTTGATTTGGAATCATTAAATAACTACATCTGATGATGTCATTACTTTTTAAAAATTAGGAATGAGGCTTCCCCATACATGTATATTGACAACTAGTGCAGCTTAATTCATTATAAATGTATGTAAAGCCTTCACATTTATTCTGTGGAGGTTCAATGTATGGACAAGCATTTGATAATCGTTCAGAACTGGTAAATACTACTTTGTGTAATGTTTAAGTTACTTTTTCCGATAGTGAATATAGTTATTTCAATTACCCCTATCAAACTATTGACGGCAGAACACCAACTTGTTATTATCCACGGACGCATCAGCAGGTGCCATTCCATTGTGTCAATTTCTGCAAATAGTAAGTGAATCAACGTACATTTAGCTGATAACAACAGAGTGGTGAGCATCTATGGAAAGATAGATATTAAATGTAACAGGATTTACCATATTAATTAATGACTCTGTGCATATGCTTAAAAGCATCAGAAGCTTGTATTCAAAGAGAAGACGAAAAAGTTTGATTTAATAGACATTGTTGACATAAATAAAAAATGGACTGCTGACTTCAATGATGTCATAATCTTATATAAACGGGAGAGCAATGTTTTGTTAAAGATGTTTCGATTAGCTCATGAAACTGTTCGATTCAGAAACAAAATTTGTTTTTAGTGTTGAAAGTGTGGTGCTTGGATAAGGCCATTATTCCTGAAAACTAATTATAAAATTTTATGAAATTGTAAATGTTAGAAGTAAGATCGTGGATGATCAATTTCGAGTTTGGTCAGGGTGTTAATCCAAGCTGCATAATGCTGGCAAACTGAATACCTAAATAAGATTTGTGAATAGTTTATGTACAAGTTTGTGTAATATTATTAAAGTGATTTTTATCGGTGCATTACAAAAAACGAGGTAATTGTATAAATTTTGAAAAATATAATTTTTTCTTATTTGATTTTTGAAATGTTATTTATGAATAACATAACACATTTACATATTAAGGATATGAAGACATTTCAAATGTATATTTTTTTCAAGTTACATGTATACATCATATCTTACAATTACGAATTTGTGCTTAAATTCCTTTTGCAATCCCCGTAATTACTTCTTCTACTGCATGGTCTTTCCTAAGAGTCACCCTTGGCATAGTTTATGAAGTTTTCGCATACAGAATATCCAATAACCACTGATAAAATAGTGTAATAAAATGACACCTACTATCCACAAATTTTACCCATTCGGAATTCTGCTTAATATGAGACCCCACATATGTATCATGCATATCATATCATGTCAGTTTATGTTTGCTTATTTGAAAACAATGATATCATTTTCTAATTAAAAAACATTTTTACAAAATTTCTTTCAGAGTCATTGGGGTTGAGCAATATTGTCTATTGAATGATTTTTCTAATATCAAGATGTTAGAATTGATTGATATTGTGGTGGTGGCCTCTCCCTGCTGATTGTATTGTTATGAATTTCACCATTGTGAAAAGGATATATAAGTTTTTTTGCAATTAGATTAAAGCAAATTTGTATATAAACGTTGAATTCTGCATAAATTGTGCCTGTAAGCAAGCCTGGAAGAGGGTAAAATATTCTTGACCCTACCAAAACAATTTCAAGCCCAACCCGATCCGAGTTATAGTAATAAAAAAGATTTTTGCCTCACTTAATATAGTTGTAACAATTCCAATTGAAAAAGGGCTAACGCAGAATCTATCATTTAAACTAAAATGTATGCATTCAATTGCAATGAATGTACATTCTGATCTTAAGTCTTGACCAGAACCACTGAGAATGTTTGTCGACTCAACCCGGCTAATTTTTCATACAATCCGACCCGACACGTTCTCAGGCCTGCCCGGTGAATCAGGGGCACATATTTCTTAAAATTTTGACAGCATTCGATTTGACTCTATTGCTTAATAGACTTATGGCGCGCAGGATTGTTAAACTTGGAATTTGAAAATTTCTTCTCTATACGAATTAAATGATTCAAAATTTATTAAATCTTTGCAACTCTATTTGTGATTGTGGAATAAAGTGATATCATAAATTACGTAAGTATATTACTCTGGAGAGCAAACAAATTGTTTGCTTAACACGTAGGTTGCTACGAAGGTTTAATCCTGCATGCATTAATTATCTACAAACAATAATTACCTTAGTATTAAAGTAAAACACATCTAACAGCAATTTAATTGAAGTACCTATTCTCCAGTAGCTCAAGAATTGTCAAAATGTGCATAAAATGCTGTCTAGTGCGTAGCCCTCCCTATGTGCTAGATCTCACTGTTCTTCAAAAGCTAACTGTGAAAGGTCTTGGAATATACATGATAAGCAAAACCTCTAGTTCTCAAAAGTTTGTGACTACACATAGCAGACAGAACACATTCGTCTTTGTTTCACCACTTCAAGATGCAATATTGGCCTTGTAAATATCCAAGGCGACAAAATGCGCGGATATTAATAAATTGCCTACTCGCTTGTATATTGACTCTTCATTTTGTTTGAATATTTTTCATATTTTCATATTTGGTGCCATTCAAAACATGTTTGAGCTAAACAGCCTAATTCTGCCAGCTACTTCGCGGAACGAAGTGTGAAACCTCGCCTTTGAATTGAATTATTTATTTTCTTGAATGTCATAACCCTAAAATTATTCTTGAAATCCTCAATTTATTTAAATGATTAATTTTTTAAATATGTTATTCAAAGTTTTAGTAGATATTAGTGAATAAATTTCTCATTATTTGCTTGAACACGGCCTCCCGATTTCATGTAGAGTAAATTAAAATTCATATTATTAAAGAAATTATATCTTGGAAATGTGTCCTTCTCCTCAACAATTACTACAAATCAATATTGCTACATTATTTTTCAAAGTCGCTAACGAAATTCCGCCATATGATAAGATAAAGCTCCCTGAATTCAGTAAAACTTTCAATAGACGATCTAAAAAATACGTTGTCACTAGGTTCAAACGTAAAGTCAGAGAAAACTCGTTTATAAATGGAATAATCTACGTATCCAAATTAAGCAAATTAAGAAACTGAAATAATTCCGAAATAGTGTGAAAAGATTTATTCTTTAGCAAAAATTCATCTCAGGAAGATCTTGGACAGGGTACAAATTCTATAATAGCAATTACACAATTAATAGAATTTAGACTTATTCTTAGCCTGTTTATCAATTTATAGGTTTGTAAATAGTATGATTTTTGTTTTTTAATGACGCTTTTGGGAAGCCATCAGTTTATATTTCATTTTTTTACCTTCTCTTAATAAAGATTGTCTTATCTTATCTTGTATGCCTTATTATATTAATCCTTGCATACTACTAAGAAAATTCCTATTTTTGATGCTTTTGTAATAGTCACAAATTGATTACTAATTCTCAAGCATTTCAAAATGTTGCCAGATATTCTTTCCAAGATATCAGTTTTCTACCGAATGCTTAAGAAATCAGTTAAATATTTTTCTAAAGTGTAGACGACTTCCTAAATTTGTAAATTGAAGCGAAGTGCTTTAAGTTATTTGAATTGTTGGCTAAAAGCACTGTATTGAGCCCTTGTTTTTGCTCTGCTTTCTGGTGTTTTTTAAGACTTCTAGGAAGGAAAATGAGTGTCATCTCAATTTATTGCGAGATTATCGTTTCAGTAGTCAACAAGAATATTGCTTACATGCATCATTTGTCTAGTTTTTGTTCCAACATATAGAATCAGAATAAATATAAAATTTGCATGTAAAAATACAGGAAAAACATGTTTTAGCCAACCTTGATTGAATATCATATTCCGAGTCCCAAATGAATCTTTTTTTCATTATTTCAGCAAAAGTTGCTGTATTTTCATACAATTGTATTTGTAGAATCAATACTTATTTTCTACAAATATCATTCATTAACATATAATTTGGTCTGCTCCATTTATTGGATTTAATATAATAAATGAAGAATTTCTAAATTCTATTATACCGACAGGTAACAAAGCCACCGTTAAATATTTTGGCTGTTAACTCCAAATTTGAAGGTGAAATTGTTGGTTAATTATTGTTTGCTTTGCAAATTGTAGTACCAAAGGGGTTGAAACTTAATATCTTCGTATTTTAGAAAAATTTGAACAGACTCCTTAAACTTATCTAAAATTGGTTTCTTCCTTTATATCTAGACACATTTTGTTCCATAAACCAATTGCAAAATCAGCAAGCGATTCTTTTTAAATTTGATTTTTGTGATAAGTGTTATTTCGTTGTGGACACTTTTATTTAATTCTAATTAAAAATCCCATGCAAAATACTTAGAGATAATTTAATTCTAGTAATTTTAGTATTTTTTGCAGATTTTATTAATTTCCAATTAAAATGCTTCAACTTTTGAAATTTTTTCTTAGTTACATTAGAAAAAAAGAAAAATACGTAAAGAGATCTCAGTAACATAATCTTCCAATTCGTTGGTAGTACATGGATATGTCAAATGTTAATTTATAATTAAGCGCCGTGAGCCATTTTTTTCGTATTTGCATTGATGTGATCTGCAAATTTTAGTTTATTGTCAATTATTTGTTTCAAAAATATTGGTTTCTTCAACACATATTAATTCTAAGGATTTCACCCATCCATTTCTTTTCTTTATGATGATAAATGAAGTTTTTAATATTTAATTTCATTGCATTCTGGTGAAAAATTTTTTCCTTTAACTAAATGTTTTAAAAATTTTTGAATATACATATATATATATATATATATATATATATATAAAAANAACCTCACGCCCTTTAATTGGTGATCACTATCTTGTTGATGGCCCTCATTTACCCGCCTGCCCCTTATTTGACATTTGGAAGAGGGTGATTTCTCCTTGATCATCTCCATCCTCATACCCTTTATTTTTGGTAATCAGATTGAGGAGACCTCCTTCTTATTCTTCTTCTTTTATTTGTAGATGTCATATACTCTGTTGTCATACCCTTTAATTGGTAATCAGACTGTTGTAGCATCATCCAAAAGCAACTAAGCTGCAAAGCTAGGAACAACGTCGAATGATTAATAATAATTAGAATTGATTGTAAAATTTAGTTAATGATCTTAGTTATTTTTGTAAGATGCAACTAAGCTTTAATATTGTTCAAAATAAGGAAAACTTGTTAGCTGATCAAGTAACATTTGACAAATTAAATTGAGCGAAATAACGCTTATGTAGGAACAGCCATATTGGCAGACGAATCATTTGAAATTTAAAATCAGCAAGTACTTTTTGGAAAATTTTATAAATAGCTTTGAACTAATCAGAATGTTGATGAACAATAAATTCTTNTATATGCATATAAATTGAATATTATCTGCAAATTGAATTTTTTTAATGAAGTTAGGAGTGTCATTTACATATACATAGATTGAACAGTAGGGTGGTCCTTATATGGACTGAATTTTTTTTAAAATTTTTCTAAGCTCCCACCATCCCATCTGATACTCCTACCAGAGAAATGAAAAAGTGAAAAACTTTTCAAAGATTAGATTGTATTTAGGGTATGCTCAAGAAAGATAAAAATTTGTATATATGCGAAACTGAACTGAAATCTTGTAAATATTACACATCTCATGTTAATTACATCTTGGCCATGAAAATGATGTTATTTTAGTAATTAATCTATAGAATTAAAACAAAACTGTGGTTATATATGTATATTAACTAGATATATNTTGAAGTTAAAGCCATCGCAGAAGCACTTGCAAGTGTATTCGATGACTTGAAGGTATTCATTAGTGACCAGCTTCAGATGTCTCACCAGCATGAAGACTATCGGGAACTTCTTGAACTCTCCTTAATATTCTTAGGAGGAATTCCTGCACGTGGTTTGAAGTTCAGAAAGCCAGGTGCTATCCATCGTGCACGCTTCATGGCTCGGCTAATTTTTGCTCTGAAAATGTACATCTTCAACTCTTGGCTTCATCCAGTTCTGAAAGCACATGTCGCTGCTATGAAGAAATGGTGTGGCCAGCTATGGTACCTAAGTGAAGAACTGATTGCACTGGCCTTTTTTGATCGTAACGTTGATGCATTAGAGAAAAAAGCCATGGTAGATGCACTCGCTCATTAAGGAACACATGAACCACCACAGAAGCGCATTACGGTAGACCATGCCACAATCCACAACAAACAGCTGCATGATTTTGTTACACACAATACAAGGAATTTCTTCCAAATTCTGCGCATTCCAGATTCATTCCTCTCTGCAGAGCCTTGTACATGGTTGATCAATGAGAGCTACCTGGAAGCTGAATCAGTCATCAGTGAACTGCGTGTAGTGAATTACACTGCTGAACGTGGTGTAGCACTGATGCAGGAATATAATTTGCTACTCTCCAAAAATGAAGACCAAATGCAGTTTGCATTGCAAGTTGTTAAGGAACATCGACAGCGCTTTCCTGACTCATCTAAGTCGACAACTGTTCAAGCACTGCAGGAACTAAACCAGTAATTTGTAATATGTGTTGGAACGTTTAACATAAAACTGTTTGCTTAGTATGTATGTTTATTACTTTGACTTACAGCAGGCAATCTATTCTATAGGCCGGTTATCCAAAACTTCACTAGCATTGAGCATACCCTAAATATTAACCAATTAAGAAAAAAATTTACCAATAATGTTTATTCATATAGTAGATTAAAATAATAGGGTGGGAGGTTAAAATTTTGAAACTTTAAAAATAAGGAACACCCTATTGAACAGCAAGGAACATAGAAGTGATATCTGTTCCACTGAATTGTTCATCAATGTTTTAACGAATGCTTCCTTATTTTCAAGTAATTTGAGCGATTAAATATATATTGTTTTATAAACAGGACTGATGAATCATTAAAATGATCAATTTTTCTTAGTTTTCTAATTTGTAAATTATGATCAATCGAACTGAAGATCTTTGATATATCAAGTGAAGCGATATAAACATTTTCACCGTTGTCCAATTTTGTACGCCATCCATCTATCGCTTCTATTAATGCTAGGTTTGTTGCTAAGTCATTTTTAAAATCTAATTGATGTTTGCTTAAAAATTGTTATCTCCTGTATCTCTACTTTATCATTAGTGCTCTTTTTAAAAATAGCGATAATTTCAACAATTTTAAATAGGTTAAGGAAATATTATTGGTGAATATATTCATTAATATTATCACATATGGTCTTGCTAATATGTATAGAGAGCCTTTTATGAACTACAGAAGATAGTAGCTCAGACTTCTTGATATATTTGTTTCGAACGCTTTCGAACATTTACAAAATTAATTTAGTAAAACATATTTAAATTTAGAAGATAAGTTATTCTAATGTATGTAATTGAATTTTGTAATTTCTTTCATGGCGTCTTCATTTTGAAATTTACCAAGATTCGCCATATATTCTATTTCAATTGATTGATACTCTATTTCTATATTTCAATTATTAGTAAAAATTTCAGGGTATCTATTTTTACCATGTGATGGTGCACAACAAAAAGAACAACTTGCTAACATTTACTAAAACTACATGTATACACCAGATTACATTGCTCTGAATCTATTATTTTTAGTTATAAAATTTAATAAATTTTTGATATTTTCCTCAAAATTTATCATTATATGAATTTAGAAGTTTATTTGAAAATTAAATTAAGAAATAATTTTCACTACTCTGTATAGGCCCCTGCCTTCAGTAATTTAGGGTACCAAAGTTACCCGTAACTCCAGACGTTAATTTAGGAGCAGCCCTAATAGTAAAGTATTGAAGAAAGTTTTGATGTTCCACTCAGATAATGGGCATGTAATTAGTACCAAAAAAACTCCAGTTTTAAGAAATTGTCTCTCTCAAATTTTTTCATATTTAATGTTACTGAAATAGGTAGAAAAATACCCCAGGACATGCTTTACTTTTCTGTGTTTCAATTAGATTTATAACATCGGGGTAAAATCGCAATTGAGATCTAAAAAATTTAGGTTTGTCAAATAAATTTATGTCGCTCTTCAAATGTACAAAATTTGTCAAAGAGGTAATTCTATTAAAATAGAATGATTTACATTTCTGTTTGTTCAGTATTTTGGAATTAAAAAGAAGATGAGTGCTCGATCTGAAACCAGATTTAACCGACAGGTGCAACGATAAATAAGCAAAAACGGAAAAATCGGATCGGATCGGATCGAATCGAATACGGATCGGATAGGATCTTCATTTTGAGAAACTTCGAATCTATTTCGGATCAAAAAAACCTTAAAACTTGTGTATTTGTACATGTTATAAATTACACACATTTTTACATTGAATCCCAATTTAAGTGTGTTAATAATGTCAATCTAAGTAAGTTTTGTAATTGAATTTAATTGTGCATACAACAGGCTCCTCCTTATTCTTTCCAACAACTTATAAAATTGGTGACGAATACTTCAAATGCGATTCATGACAGCCATCAAGTAATGACAAAATAGTAATACAACTAAAAACATTTGTTTGTACAAACTTGCAAATAGAAGAGCAGAATTCTGACGAAGATTCTCTCTAATATGTATGTCAAAGAAAAAGTACAGAACACAGAAGTAAGTGGAATACCTCAGCTTTTGTAAGCACTGCAAAATGTAAGAATACTGATATAGTTTGTGATGCTCTTCAATCAAAAAATCTCATTTAAATATGCACTCTAAGCAACTTCCAATGCCAAGATCAAATTAGTACTCTGAATGGGGGTTTCTTAAGAAACCAATCCGTTTTGTGAAACTCTTTAGGCATCTAAAATCTTAGTACTCACTTATTGGAAATGCTTTTATATTCTGTCCATATCATTGCTGAACTTCTCTACCTTCTTCTATAGCTTTCGGTCACTCCTGGTTCTACAGCCGTAATGCTCCTCTCGGATCAAGCTATTATTTTCTGGATGGCAAATCAGTTTGCTTGAAATCACTGAAGTTAAGTGCTTTCAAGTGGCTGGCAGAGGTATTATTGGCCTGAAAATTCTTGCGTCATTTTTTTTCGTTGAGCCCTCTGAATCAGAATTGTTTTTTCAAATACCATTTCTTCTGGACAAAAACTCATTACACAGATTCAAGTTTTTAACGGTAATTCTTCAACTAGCACTCGTGCACATCATCTCTACCTGGTACTTTACAATTTTAGAGCGTCTTTCAGTCTTACTTTGTAATCACTTCATCTTTTTTCTATACTCTTATTATCCGATCATTCTCTATATTTGGCCTCAGTTCTCCCACTTTTATTTATTGTAGAATTATATTTCTTGCGGATTGAACCTTGCATTATACAGTATATTTCCCTGCTCAATACATTCTAAATATTTGTCGATATATAACGTTGTCTATTATTATTTCGGTTTCTTTTGTAGTCTTTAGAAAATATTGCATTAAATTTTACTAGTTGTAAATGTGGTTACTATACTAACTAATTTTCCCAACGATTAAATGTACTTTACTTTATTTCTTTAAAACTTCAACTCTGATATGAAATTGATCAGATATTGAAAGTTTATGATATTAAATATACACTATAGCAAAATTGAAACAACATATTGAGTGGTTAATTCTGAGATTGACAATTTAATTTAGAAATTTAATATTCGTAATAAATTTGGCTCATTAAAATTTCTTCAATATTCAAGAACTTGGGAAAGTAAATTGAATTTTTTCAGCTGAATTGAGAGCCTAGATATGCGTATATTTCCAAATTTATAAATTTCGTAAAAATACTTTCAATAACTTGTTTTTATAAAGATTTTACATATGTATCCACTTCATGACTAGAAGAAAAGTATTGATTGATGAATACCTCCAACTGTGCAAAATTTGGCCTTCTTTGAGGATCTGCATCCCAGCATTTTCTCATCATTGCATACAGTTTTTCGGGACAATCTTGAGGTCTTGGCATCCGATACCCTTCTTCAACAGTTGCTATTACCTCTCTGTTTGGAATTCCAGGATAAGGATTTCGACCATGCGTTATTATTTCGTAAAGAAGTATGCCAAATGACCAAACGTCAGATTTAGCTGTAAATTTTCCATAAGCGATAGCTTCAGGTGAAGTCCACTTAATTGGGAATTTAGTGCCTTTGCTAGCACGATACTCATTTTCGTCTTCTAAAACTCTTGCTAAACCAAAATCTGCAATTTTACATATTAATTCATCTCCAACTAAGATATTCCTTGCAGCTAAGTCTCGATGCACATAGTTATTTTTTTCTAAATATACCATGCCGGCTGCTACTTGTCCAGCAATCATGAGCAATGCTTTAAATGGGAAATCGTGTCCTTCTCCTTTACGCAGAAATGTTAGCAATGCTCCATTTGCCATGAATTCTGTAATAATATATATTGGCTCTTGCTTAGTGCAAACAGCATACAGCTGCACTAAATTTGGATGCCTTAATTTTTTCATAATTTGAGCTTCATCTAAGAATAGCCCTGGCTTCATTGTTCCAGGTTTTAGAGTTTTAATGGCAACTCGAAATTTAGACCGCCAAAGTCCTTCCCATACATCTCCAAAGTTTCCTGAACCAAGCTTTTTTGTAAATTCAAGCTCATCGCGATTAATTTCCCATTGGTCTTTTGTAGCATGTGACAAATCTCTTGTAACAGGTTTAATTCTTTGGCATGGAGCTCCCAGTTGGCAACAAAGCCCATGGTCTGGCTCTGAATAATATCCTATTAGATCATTTAAGCTTTCAAATTTATTCTTTGGTGAAATAAAAAACTTTTCTTCGTATTCATTTCTAATTTGATTGAGCTGAGCTTGTTGTGTTATTCTATAGTGTTTAACCTCTCTGTACGTGTCTAATATTGATAAAGATAGTCCTGATTCATGAGCATTTATACCTTCTCGAGATCGCACCAGAAATGCTCCAGGTTCATTTACCTTCGCATGGAGTAATCTTTCAGCCTCTGGGCGCTTTAGATTTTGAAAAAACCACTCTCCCCTTCCAGATTCTTGCACATATGCAGCTGGAATGTACCCAACATATATGCGGTCACCTTTAACTGCTCTAGCTAACCACCACTCATCATGTGTTCGCCGAACAATAACTAATTTTTCTCCTTTTTTAAACGACAAATCATTTGAAACACGTTCATCGTAGTCAAATAAAGCTGTTACAACATCACCAGCTATGGGTAAGTTATTTATTATTACAGACGATTTAGAGGCATTACATTGTTCTGGGGGTCTAAAATCTGAAGCGTTCGGATCTTTGTTACAACCGCAGCATTTTCCTATCACAGCACCCATAGAGGCATTAGGTAAAGTAATATCTTTTGTTACAACATTATAATGAAATAAAATAGTTATTCAATAGATTAAATTGCCTCCAATTTCATAGCATGCGTAATGATGTGAATAACTGGAATTTGTCAAAAAAATTTGTTACTATTTCCATCGCTAATTGATGATTGCAGTGATTTAATTTCGAGCATAATAAACCTTGATAGTCATTTTTGAAACGTGTATGCAAAACCTCTATACATTCTCGTTTTAATTCACCAAGTATTCTAAATTTTAAAAGAAACAATAAAAAATATAAATATTTTAGTGAAATTGTTTTCTTAATTACTTTATCAATATCAGACATTTCTTTCTCGGTTTTTAAAATCTTCAATTACAGTTTGACATTTGGTGATGGTTAAGTGATTTATAAGTAGGGTGTGGATGTACATTAATGTAACACTAATGGATGTTCACTAAAAATCTGTAATATTTAAAATTATATGTAAAATTTTGTAAAATATAGCCAAACTCTCCATAATTTTGTATTTAAGTGAAGTAACTAAATAAAAAAATAAAAGTCAATGAAATGCTGATGATACTCCTTGCCGTCTAGCTCTACCAATATTTAATCCAATTTTATCCATCATAACCTGTACAACAGATATATCTATTTGAGACAGACAATATTTAACTCTCCGTTTAAGTTGTTCGGCATTCGACGCCCTCCATCCATTAGCATGTACCTGCTGTTTTAAAATACCAAAAAAGTATTCGATTGGCCGAAGTTGGAGGACATATTGAGGATTTTTTTCTTTAGAGATAACATTGATTTTTAATTCTTCAAATTTTTCCAACGTCTTATTGGCATAATGCGAAGACGTTAGATCAGGCCAAAACAAGTAATTGTTGTCACTATGTTTATCCTGAAGAAATGGTAAAATTCTTCTTTCAACACATTCTTTAATGTAAATTTCCTTATTAATTGCTGTACCAGAAGCACAAAAATGCTCTGGAAATCCCTATTGCACTGATTGCAATCCACATTAAAATTTTAGCTTCAAAAGTCTTTTTCTCAATATACTTTGCTTCATCACTCACATCATCTTTATTTCCTGGAATATTTGCATGAGGCAAAGTGAAGTACAAAATAAGGTCTCCCATCTCCAGTTGAAAGAATTTGGCGATAAAGACGATCGATCCTCACTTTTTGAGTTTCTAATAAATTTTTACCTATTGCTTGTTTAGATCTCTCAAAAGCCTTTATTCGATTAATCACAACATACTTATTGAAAAACTATCTTACTTAGGATTTTCTTATAATAGTAAGCAATTGATAACTAGTTACCTTAACCAAAGATTCCAGAGAGTTAAATTAAAAGATATTTTTTCTGATTGGTTACCGGTTTACAATGAGGTGCCTCAAGGAACGATTCTAGGTCCTCTTCTTTTTAGTATTTATGTAAATGACATGTAGTCAATAACTAATTGCAATCTAATTCAATATGCCGATGACACCTGCATCTTCAGCGATAATACATCAATGCACTCAGCAGTGGAATCAATAGAATTCAATTGCAACAAATTGTCAAAATATTTTTCAATGCATAAGTTGATAATTAATGAAGCTAAGACGGAATTTTGTATTTTAAAGCCCAATAAAAATAACTACGATGTTTCCAAAATGACTTTGAAAATTAATAATATTAATGTACCTATTGTAGACACTTTCAAGTAC
>CABFPE010000277.1:246797-263727 GCA_900660155.1 Hofstenia miamia | reverse complement strand
TATATATATATATATATATATATATATGAAAACTGAAATTCAATCGATTGCAAATGGATTTATATACAGCTATAAGCAATAAATGGGCAGAAAAATAATGAAAGCAGAATCAGATGAAAAATAATTTATAGTTTTGAGTCAATTTAATGAATGCAAACAAAAGGTTGAAAAGCTCTAAACACTTGAAATACAAAATAATTCATCAATTATTAAAGAAAAACAGCTTCTACATTATTTCAATGATGTTAATATTCAAATGTCAAAAAGCTTTCAAAAACACCTGCTTGGTTTTGCAAAAAAAGATATACCCGATTTCTTAATAGATATCTAAAAGATTTTCCGAAAGGGTGTAAAAGAGTAGTAGTAAGTCCAAAAAAGTTATCACTCCAACACCAATAATAACAAGAAATTTAGACAAGTATGGGCTGATCTTTATATGCATTGAATAAGCAAGTTTTATTAACATCAATTTTCATATGAGAAAAATATTGGATAACCTGTTTTATTATATCTATGAAAACTTCAACTATATCAGATTATATTATACAGTAGATACCACTATTCTTAGACCAAAGATAGACCTGTGTCGGGCAGGGTTTGAGCTTGGACCGAAGTATTGGAAAAGAGGAGCTCCAATTTAAAAAAACTGACTATCATGCAACAGTACATGTAAGTCAGCGTAAATTCAGTTATATAAGTTATAAACAATAATAATAACAATAATATTTATTCAAATCAGAAAGTATAATCAGAAAGCGTAATAAACATATCAAGAGAAAAATGTTCAATAAATTTTCAGAAATCTATTCCGGAAAAAAGACATAAAAATATTTTATTGAGTGCTTCCAATTCCGGGGTTTTCTGTATGAAGTTTTTCTGGCATACTCAGATTTTTTGGTAAATTTTCCTGATAGAGTATTTGATTGTACATTTTTTCATCATTTTCGGTTATAATTGAAGCAATACATGTACTTTTGTAGTTATTAATAATTCCAAAATATTATAGCTTTTTTTTAAGAATGTCAATTTTATTCAATGTTAAAAAATATAATTCAGATTTTGAAGTGTTACATTAGCATCATATACATCAACATTTGAAGTAGTAATAAAAAATTGAGAAAGTTTTTTGACAATTGTTAAAAAAAATGAGCCAAATTGGCGTAAAATTGAATGGGCCGGGCCGGTTCTAGCGTTTTCTGGGTTCTGGGCCTGAATATTAAGCACATGTCCATTTCTGTGTTAGACAAATGTTTCGTGAATAGTTGGAAGAATTTTGAGAATTAAGAAAATGCAACCTGGAAAGTGGCACAGAAACATGAAAATAAGTATTAAGAAAGCATTCGACCTTGTAATCGCAATAGGGCTATACTTTAACGAAATTCACGAGCGGACAGAGGCCCGTGGTCTATGCTCACAACTACATGCTGTAATTTATGTATTTTTTGCAATTTATGTAGCAATTATTCAGTGATTACATAGAGACCGTCTAGCTTTTTGGGGGATAGCGTTTATATAATCATTGAATGGAAACAGAAATTAAGTCTCCTTTAATATCTAGCTGTGAATTAGCCTATTAATTAACTCCTTAATTGATTCCGTTTTGAACGGAGCCGAAGTTGTGAACCGAATACAAATATATGAACCGAACCGAAACCGATCCTTAAAATTTCTGAAACGCCGAACACGAAATCGTACATCACAATATTAAAAATCAAATTCTGGTAGACATATTAGATTAGATATCACAATTCACATGTCAACGTTAAAAATAGGCAGAAGAGCCATAAAATATTTAGGTCGCACATTGACAAACGTGAAAATTATATAAGAAGAACTGTGAAAATAAAATTTTAAAGACTGCTTCTTATCTATATAGCCCTAATATTTTCATAAGCAAGTTCAGCATTTGCCAATATTTAAAGAAAATTATTCAAAATTTACTTTTTGAGCAAATACTTTACTGAGGAATTTAAGCCTGTGGCGAAAAACTTAGGAATTTTTAATCTTGAGAAAATGTTTGTTTAATTTTCTATTCGGAGATAAATTTTATAAGCTTCATGTTTATCAAATTTCTTTGATGTCAGATTGCACGTACAATTTTAATCAAATGAGACATGACATGCATAATAAGTGTAATCATTCATTATTAACATGTACAATAGTCTTCATAATTTCTCCTCTTCTGATACTTATAAATTTATTAAGGAAGTTTGTGATGAGAGATATCTAGAATAACTCACATTTTCTTGAATATATTTGCATGATGCCAATCTACACTCTAATTTGTGTGAGGAACTCTGCAAGATTTAATCTGAACAAGAATTTTTTTCTAGTTTTTTTTAAGTAGCTATTGTGATTTATCAATTAGTAATATTAATACATCTGTTCAGCAAGTTGCCTAAAGACCTAATTTTTACATGTTTTCGTAATCAGAGATATCCTCCTAGACCTTTTGGGATTTCTTGAATTTGTTACATTTTTTAGCATGATGAAAGTCTAAAGAGTATTTTCTGCCCTCTCGACCTTGCTTTTGGGTTACTTATGGTTCGCATACTTTTTACTGCAAAGATTATTACCATTAATTATATATAATATGTAATTATGAGAAGAGCAACTTACAGTATATTTAACCCTAAAAATTTGCACGTTTTGATCTAAAGAAGCCAAAAATTTAACTTTTGCAACTTTATGAAATTCGAATTTTCACTAGATTTTTTAATGAAAGCTATTATTTTTAAATTGCTTTTTAACAAATTAGAAAATCAAATGTTTCTTATTGTCAAGCGTGATTGCAGAGGAAAAACATTTAGGTGAATAAAATTTATGTAAAACTTTCCTACCATTGGCCAACAGTTTGCTTAGCCATGAAATGCATCAAAGTCAAGTTTCTTTGATAATTTCCAACTTCTTTGGCCTTAAACAGCCGGGAAATTTTCGAACAATGTTCATGATCCTATAAAAATATTTTTAAACGCTTATAGCTCAAAAACTATTAAAGCAATGCTCAATCCAAATCACCAGATGATAGAGACGAATCTCCTCCTTTTTACGTTCTAAATCATACAACCGGCTCTATCCCATCGAAGCCTGCTTGAATGAGTTTAGAAATCTTTGAGCATTCCAAGAAACAGTCAAAGTTCTTTGTTACTTGTGTGCACTCAAAACATTATAAATACATGAACATTAGGTATGAAGATAATTTAAATCTTTTTCAAAAATTCGAATTTTTTAAAGAAAATGCGTTACTCTTTTCAACAACCTCAGGCATAGCAATATGCTTTAATGAGACATTTTTAACATTGCATTAAGTTATGTTCACCAATAGACTAGCCCATACCCCAAGATTTTTAAATTGGCTAATACGCTTTAAGAAAATTTTGTTTGTAAATTTGAACAAACGGTGTATTCTTTAAAACTGACTCCAAATTGTTTGAGCTCAAACCAGACTTGTCAACGAGCCGTAATTTCTAAGCTCGGTNTGTTTTCGTAATCAGAGATATCCTCCTAGACCTTTTGGGATTTCTTGAATTTGTTACATTTTTTAGCATGATGAAAGTCTAAAGAGTATTTTCTGCCCTCTCGACCTTGCTTTTGGGTTACTTATGGTTCGCATACTTTTTACTGCAAAGATTATTACCATTAATTATATATAATATGTAATTATGAGAAGAGCAACTTACAGTATATTTAACCCTAAAAATTTGCACGTTTTGATCTAAAGAAGCCAAAAATTTAACTTTTGCAACTTTATGAAATTCGAATTTTCACTAGATTTTTTAATGAAAGCTATTATTTTTAAATTGCTTTTTAACAAATTAGAAAATCAAATGTTTCTTATTGTCAAGCGTGATTGCAGAGGAAAAACATTTAGGTTTGTTTGAGCTCAAACCAGACTTGTCAACGAGCCGTAATTTCTAAGCTCGGTTCGGCTCGGCTTTGCTCGGCTCATTTAAATTTTGAGTAAGTTCGGCTCGGATCGTCACAGAAAATCTTTCAATGAGGCTCATTTCAGCTCTGCATTTTTTTTAAAAATATTGGGCTCTCAGAATTTTTTCAATTGCTCTTCTAATTATTTAATAAACATTTCTAAAATAAGATTATAAGTAAGGAATATTGAATGAAAAAAAAAGAAAAATCTGCATGATCAAATTAACAAGCAGCACTATAAAATTGGTTTGCTTAAAAACGGCTCGTTTTGGGCTCGTTGTATATCCAATACTCTGCTCAAGCTCGGCTCGGCTCGTTAGAAGCTCGGCTCGTTGACAAGTCTAGCTCAAACTAGAAAATACTTCATTAAGCCTTAAAAGAGATTTTAACTTCATTAACATATTGTGCCAAATTTTAGCCATATTTTACCTCATTAACTTTTGGGTTCACTAGTTCTCAGTTATATTTTGTATGCAGCTAACACTTCAGTAGATACGAACGGAAAGTATTTAATAATATAATCATATATATTTAATATTTAATGTTCAACCTGTCTGAATGTAACAAATTGAATTATTAAGTTTTGCTAATGAGAAGCTTACAGTTCTTGTATATACAGACATTGGAGTAGCTTTACAAAGAAGCGCAAAGAAAAAGTTAATGGAAATTTTTTTCTAAAGTAGTCTAAGTGCAATTTGTTTATAACAAACTAAGTGTAATAATTGTTTTCAATGGAACTCCGTCTAAGTGCACCAAAAGTTGTTGCATCTAAAGAGTTGCACTTTAAGAGAACGATTATTGTACATCAAATATATTCCTTTTAACCCAACAAGATGTAATAATTATTATCCAATGAATGTTAAAAGATTTTCATTAATTTTGATTAATTAAAGTGCTACACGTATCTCTTCCACTTTACCAAATAGTCATGAAATATGATCAAAATAATAATTTCATTGTACTAAATAAGCTGACAACCTTTAGAATCGGTGGTAACCTACTAAAGCTTTTTCATTCCTACCTAACTAATAGAACCCAGTATATTTCTTTCAATGGATGTTTATCAAAAGAAAGAATTATCTCTAGTGGAATACCACAAGGTAGCTGCTTGGGGCCTCTCATCTTTTTCATCATGATTAACGATCTTCCCTCAATACGCCTTTATAGTAATGTTTATCTTTTTGCCGATGACTTAAAAATTCTTTCGATTGATCCTAAGAGAGTACAACATGATGCCAGAATATTAAATAATTTGTGTATTGATAACAAAATGTCCTTCAATAAAAAAATATTCAGTTAATTACTTTCGGCAAAATGGAAGCATTTGCAGATTCATTACAATGTATAAAATTGGATATGACTCAAAATACAACAGTAAGGGATCTTGGAATTCATATCTGTAGTAATCTTACTTGGCATAACCACATTTCAAACATCATTAAACAAGCTTTGAAAACGTTTTATAAAATGAAGAACCAATTACCATATCACATTTTATCGTTTGGAATTTTTATTAATTTTCATTTAGTGTCAATTTGACAATACAGACTATTAAAAATGTGACATATTGCTACTGTCGAAAAAGAATATTTTTAGGCTATTCTGGACATTTTTTGACACTGAATATGACATTCAACGCTGTAAATACATTCAGTGACTTCCCATTTACAGTTTAATAAAGTCTATTTTATTATTATTATTATTATTTTTATTTCATTTCTTCTCACAGCTTCATGCTGGTATCCTTCTCAACTCGGGGAACTCACCAATTCCCAGGGAGTCTGAGAGGTTTGCTCAGAACTCTAGCTGTTCCTAACAGTGCTGCCTTCTGTGCTATTGCTCCTCCCCACTTTGGTACTCCCAACTCTTCCAAGTATCTCTTATGCTTCTTACTCACTGCTCCTAGTGCTCCTACAACTACCGGGACTACTTCAACTTTCTTTAACTTCCACAGCCTCTCTATTTCCTCTGCAAGCTCCCTGTACTTGTCTATCTTCTTCTTTCTCCTTGCTTTCTACATTCCTGTCCTTAGGTACTGCTATGCCTATCACTGTTCCCAATCTTTTCTCCTTTTCTACCACTACTATGTCTGGTCTCCGTGCTTCTATTACCTTGCTCGTCTATATGTTGAAGTCTCACAGTATCTTAACCTTCTCATTTTCTATGACACCCTGTGGCTTGTGCTCTTACCACTTGTCTCCTGCTTCTAACCCATGCTGCTTGCTCAAGCTCCAGTGTAGCATTCGTACCACTTTGTCATGCCTGAACTTATAGTCAATCTGCGCCAACCACTCCCTGGTCTATCAACAACTGATCTTTGCATTCTCTTGTCTTTGTCCTACATCCCTTCTGCTCCTCTGGTAGCAACCTGTTCTGTTCTAAGTAACATGCCAGCCTACTTGAAATCACAGAAGTTAGCAATTTCCAAGTTGTTGGCAGGCATGTTATTGGAATGAAGTTGCTTGCCTCACTACCTTTCTTTGGGTCCTTCTGTATCAGAAATGTCCTTCCCACTCACCACGCACTCCTCCAATGCTACTGCCAGTCTCTCATGAACACCTGTGAATTTTTTCAGCCAATACCCATGTACCTCATCTTTGCCTGGCGCCTTACAGTTCTTCATCTTCTTTAGAACCTCCTTCAGAATTGCAGTTGTGATTACTTCTTCTTATTGCCTGAATTCTTTCTGCATCTGCTCACTCTCTATCTCTGGTCCCACACTTCCTCATATATTCTCCTAGAACCTTATTGCGTCCTCACCTGCTCCTGGGTCTCAAACTTCATATTTTCTCTTGCCTTCTTTGTCCTTGCCCTCTATTTTCTTAGTTTCTCAGCTTCAGCAACTAATCTCTGAATAAGTTCTTCTTTTGCAGTTTCTATAGCCTTCCTCCTAACCTACCCTGCACCTGTCCTATACTGCCTTACTTGTTCTGATCTTCCTTATTTAATCAAGTAAAATTAAATAAAACAATTAAAAATGTTAGAGAAAATTATCATTCTCTTCCACCTCAACAAGATCTTCACTTTTATTACAACTAAAATTTGCTAATGTTTTGCAACATTCAAGCAAAACTGAGCGCTAAAATGCTTACTAATACTGTTCTGTTATGGCGTCCAATTACTTATTTCGTTTTAAACGTATTACAATAATTTCTTTCAGAAGCAACGAGACCATTAATTTTAATCATTTATCGTTGATGCGTTGATATTTTGGGTATATTTACAACTTTTGAATATGATTTTGGCAGTCTGAGCCAATTTGAATTTCTCATAAAAATTTTCATAACTTAATGGAATGGAAAATGTAATCCTTTTCAATACATTTACATAGTGCATATAGCTCTATTAAACTTAACTAAAAATTATATTACTACGTTAATCCAATATTCCTGAAATACATATTTTTAACTATTAATTTGGAATTTAGCCCTAAAAATATATAGGTAAAAGTGCTAAACCTTTCCTTATATATCTGTATGTGAAAATTTATTTGCTGCTTAGTGCATGCCTATTAAATTTCTGCAGTACTATTCAGTCTCAGGGGATGGCGAGTATTTCTGTTTGACTGGGATGAACAAGGGCTTGGGATTATAAACTGGTATGACGATTTTTTTTGTTACTCAAAATCTTTGTCCAAAATGGAAGCTATGCTCTGAGCCAAGGGAAGAGAAAATTTCATAGAAGTGGCATGGGAAAGAACTGGAGCAAAAATAAAATATAACTAGTTGGGACTGGTACCAATAAAATTATGATTCCGCAGAATCCTAATGTACATGTGTATTCAGTTCAAATGCTGAACACTGTGTAATAGTGAGAGTAAGTGCATGCATACCGAAAGATTGGGATGGTTAAGTCTTCTGTTAATTTGAACCATATGGTAAAGGCTTTCTTAAATTAAATTTTTGAAATAAGAATTAAAGCTCTCAGCGCAGGTCATGTCAATGATTTATTTTAAAAAAATTATCAAAACATTTCACATATGGTTAGAATGGTTAAAATTTTTGCTCGAAAAGGCAGTCTTTAGAAATTTTGGAATTGACATATTTTACGTAAAATGCATGATGCTCATCTGATTATGCAAGGTTATATCATTCCGTAAAATTTCTAATGATTAGGGTATAACTTCACATCGTAAGCTATAACTAGCTGTTCAAAAGAGTATTAAAATTTCTTGCATATATTAATATAATTTTATCAACAAATGTTGGATTTTTGACTAGTTTTTTATAAAATCCTTAGAGTTGAGGACGTCTTAGGTGGGGCTAAATGAGATTTTCAAATGCAGATTTTTGTTTACGATTGAACTAAATGTTACATTTTGACTAAAAATAACTGCAAAATTATTAAATTATGTATATATTTTGTGTAGTAAAAACGTTTATAGCAATGTTTGTAGAAATTTGTCAAAAAATATATTTTGAAACTATATGTGGGTTTTCAGTATCAAAAACCCAAAAATTATATTTTGGTATAAATAACACATTAACTAGCTTGTTAATGCATTTGAAAATATTAAACATAAATGACCAAATTGTTTGTATCAGATCAAAATGTGAAATTTTATGATTCTAAATTTTTATCGCCCACACAGCAAGTTCTGTGGTGTACAAAACAGCACTTAAAATTCTACAAACCAGAACACAACATGTTGTGCTCTAAAGCCCATGGTAGTAATAGTAATAACCAGCCCCAACTAATTTGTTTTCTGTAAATTCCAGTAAACATAAAACTGTCGTAACGACGTCGCTGAACGACATAATAACGGCACTAAAACGACATTACAAAACAACGTCTTTTCACAATAAAACGACTAACTACCAATAAAAATGCAGTTTTTAAAAAATTTATCTTCAAATTGTCATACTAAAATTATTCTTCTTTTTAAATATTTTTTGCTTGACGAAATTATGCACCGACACGAATCCGCACTATAAACGCCACTCAAAGAATTCAACGCCTTTTGAACGCCAATACACCACAAAAACGACGTTGTTACAACAGTTCTATGTTTACTGGGATGGACTATACAAGTTGCATCAGGCAAACCATACGTCATAGAGGGACATGAGCAGAAAAGGGCAGGGAATGGTTTGAACTTGGACAGCGATATTAGAAAAGATGTGCCAAAAAATGGACCGAAATTTAGAAAAATCAACTAGTCCCAACCATCAAACAAGTCAACTTAAATGCAGTGAATGCTATATAATTTATAAACAATATTTTGTGCTGTAAAATTCAGGCGCATGATAATCTTTGAGTTCTTTCAATAATTTGGCTTTCTCTTCTTTGCTTTCTTTAGTTTTAATACAAATAAAAATCTTGTAGTTGTTAGCAACGTGGAAAACGATATTTTAAATCAACACCTTTTACTAATTGCTTTTATTAAATTTTACATGACAAAATGCCTGCGCATATTATTTATTTCATTTTTGTAGATCATACATTTACGCCAAGTGAGAAAAAATTCTAGCTTCATAGAAAATAGTAGAATTTAAGACAAAAATATTTTTTATATATTTGCATATTGGCGCTACAGATTTTTAAATTTTATAAAATTACATTTTGCAAGAAGGCTGTTGTAGTGGTTATATAAATATTGATTGTTAGAATTTCAGCAGTTTAAATATCGAATGCATTTAAACGCAATAAAACTACATTCTGCTATTTAAAAAATGTTGTGTAAGAAGGAATAACTAAAGCACTTGGTGATTTTTAAATTTGTCCTAATTGGCATCCCACGTACCTTTCCTTATACGTCTATTATAGAAAATTTCAATGGTATTTTTATTTCCGTAATACTCATATAAGTACTTAGTACCCATGCAAAGAAAACTACCCAAATTATAAATGCTGAATAATTTATGACTTTGTTATGTTGTATTGTGTATGTTCTATGTCACAATAGCCTTTTGCTTATGTTTTGTGTTGGTTGTTTTGTGAAAAGACTCACGCAATTTTATTAGGATTGTACATCCAACCTTTTCAGTATCATTACTTAAATAATGCAACATTGCATTAATAAATGTAGTGGAAAAATACATACTAAAAACTTTTGCATATACATGTATATGGTGAAATAAAAAATGTTCATTTCAGTGCATTAACTCAATAAAACACAGCATTTCTGTAGGAAACTAGTCTATTACTTTGGAGTCCTTCATGGTGGATCCTGACAAGATTAATTATAACGATGAGACCGTATCGCATTCTCCATAACACAAAACGCATTAAACCTTGTCAGAGACACTAAGTATTTTTATTTAAGGTGTCAAGATATACTAATTCATATCCAAATTTGGCAGTAATTGTATTCAACCACCAATTTCATCTACAAATTTGTAGTTAATAGGCGACTTAAATTAACTATGGCCCTAATACCTGCGTGTACTATACATATAATTACAGTATTTTGTAGAAGGAAAAAGCCACACTTATAAATATATATTATTAAGGCAGTTTTTTTGTCAAGGAATCTAATAAAATTTTGGAAGAAACTAATACAAGAAAATTGACTTATGTATTCACACTTTTACTAAGATAAGATAGGCTCTACATCCGAATGAATACCTAAGGTGTTAATAGCTGACCTGTTTTATTTGTCTTTAAAGTTATTTAAGTATAACAATGCATTTAATATATGTAATATTTAAAATCATAATATATTTAAATCAAGCAATTTATATAGTAACATGATGGCAAAAAGATCCAAAGTATGCTTCTAAATTTCCAGTTTTATGAGTGCATGCTAATCAGTTTTAAAACACTAAATTAAAGCTACACTAAACCTCACTAGTGGATATCTCTATTAGGGAATTGCAGACAAATTATTCGTCATAAGAAACCAAAATATTAGTACCTAACCAATTGTAAAATTCTCTTTTGACTAGGAGAGTAAAATTCTCTTTTGACTAGCAGACATCCCTACAAAGTTATTTCCTTGAGTTCCTATCAAATTGCATACTGATTTCTGTAGACGTTTATCATATTTGATTTAACAATTCTATTCCTAGAAGCATTGCAAAATGAATCAATCTGCATAGTTTATTTATATATTTTGTAAACAAGCTATCAGCAATTTTGCAAAATTATGCAACTTAATATTTCAATGAGACACGCTTTAACATAATTCAAGACATTAAAATCAAATTCCCACAATTGTTTGTATACGTATATATTTCTATATAAATTTTATAACCAGACATTATTTATTCAGCTATCGTTATAAAACATGTTTACAATAGAGTTAGAAAGAAGTCATAAATTTCGATACAAGATCCAATTTCTTTAATAAATAAAAAATATTGATCTCAAAAACCAACTCGGTCATGTTTAAATTTTATAAAAATAATTGATTTACGCAATTTTTGTCCATCACATCAAAGTCAATGAAGGTAATTGTTTCGGTGTATAATGAAAATAATATAATTACAGGATGAATGGCTAAATGGGCTGGTCCAATAAACTATTTCCATAGACTTAAGGAATCATGAATTACTAATATAAAGCCACTTAATTTAGGTAATTTGGTATTGAAAATTTATATATATTTCCGTGAACACTATAATCTTGGACTGAGTCGTGACCCCAGTTTTAGTTGATTTTTCTGATGGATATGACCTAAGACGTGATTCATGGGGTAATAGATCGGGGGAGATCGACCATTTTCACACAGGTTTGCAGAATTCTGCGCACATATAATATGGGACCAACAATCTCGAAATTTCATAATTTATATGCTGGATTCTTCAAAAAAATTCAACTCTCAAAATCCGAAAACAGCTCAGATAGAAGAAAGTAGTCTCCTCCATTATAGAGGCCTTAATAACTATATCAGTTATGAAAACATGGTCTTTGAATTTGCCCACAATGCACATTAACTGGCTTTTCTGTGATCTTAGATCTACTTATTATCTGCAAAGAAATATTGGCAGAATTGGAATGTCTTTTTGAAATTTTAAATTTTCACATAAACTTGTCACATGTATAATTTATGTAGAAATGTTCATCATTACATGTGGCACGTTAATCCTCAAACACGCGCGAGTTGAATATCTCAAAGAAGGTTTGGTCAATTNGAAGAAAGTCTCCTCCATTATAGAGGCCTTAATAACTATATCAGTTATGAAAACATGGTCTTTGAATTTGCCCACAATGCACATTAACTGGCTTTGCTGTGATCTTAGATCTACTTATGATCTGCAAAGAAATATTGGCAGAATTGGAATGTCTTTTCGAAATTTTAAATTTTCACATAAGCTTGTCACATGTATAATTTAGGTAGAAATGTTCATCATTACATGTGGCACGTTAATCCTCAAACACGTGCGAGTTGAATATCTCAAAGGAGGTTTGGTCAATTTTTTTTAGAATATGGACAAAACGGATTGCATCTTAGGGCTAACTAATTGCTTTAACATTCTTCTTCATTCAACAAGTGTTTTTAGAAGTCGTCAAAAACCAGAAAATTACCCTACTTTTCTCTTAGATTACAATGTATTCTTGCTCAAGCTACATGTTTTATAAGTGGTAATTCAATAATAGAATGTCTCCCCCCCCCTAAATATAGTTAAGATCAATAAGGTATTTGGAAAAAAGCACTTACTGCTCTGTACTATGGGATTTTTGACCCGAATACCGCTATGTACGCATTTGTGGAAATTTTCCTTGATAGATCAGTAAACATAAGTATATATATATTAGTGCTGAATCCGGTCCGGTAAATCCGGTCAGGCTAAAACCGGGAAAACCGTTCCGCTCCAGTTAAAGCCGGTTAATCTGCAGGAGCGGGTTAATCAGGTGAAAATCCGGTTAAGTAATTCTATCTCTGATTTTCAAAATTTACTGATTACAATGATTGCGGTATTAGAAAACAATAGAAATTGTGGGAAAGGTTGAAAAGATCCCTATTGTAATTTATTTCTACTCAACATTTTCACCTTTCAAATTCTAGAATTGCAATAATTCGTGCACCATTTTAAAAATTATCAAATTTGTGAGAAAAGGATACTTGAATTCCAACACGTTTAAATTCGACTTGATGTTTCTATATAGAGTAGATTTCAATTTATTAATAAAGTTCTAAATTTATCATTTAATTCTTACTTATGAACACCATTTGAGTATATATTTTCTTCATTAAATTTTGATAGACTACGATAATTCTCAATAATGCTTACTTCATAATGTGGATATAGGTATAATATTGCCTATTAAGAGATGAGAACGTACCGTAAAATTCCTTAAAATTGAAAAATTGGTAAATGAGAAGAAGATATTATTGAAGATTTGATATTGAACATCAGTTGGATGTTAACACATAGAATTGGATTTTGACATATAAGAATTAAATATAGATGCAGGATAGATGTATGTAATCAAAAAAGCCCCTAATTTTTAAGGATTCGATTAAAACCGGTTAAAATCCGGTTAGGTTAAAAAGCAATCCGATCCGGTTAATCCGGTTAAAGTAGGTTGGGACGCACAGCACTTATATATATATATATATATATATATATATGCATATAATAAATTTCTTACAGAAACATCCAGCTATTCTCTAATGAACATCGAAATCATTTTCTACGGACAAAACTACATTACATATTATTTATATATTATTACGAAAGTAAGCTATTTAAAATATAAATTAAGTTGTACTTACATTTCATTATCAATTTTTGTGACACATTATGATTGTATTTACTACGTTCGGGCAAAGATACTAGGCTTCAGATTTTTAGAAGTCGTTACATTTCTGCACTCATTGATCATTTGAAATAGGAATGATTGGATGATTAAATTTACAAAGTAACAAAACCTAATCACATCCAATAATAAAATGTTATATGCAAAATATTTCCATTGGTAACATTTCCCTCTCAACTAGCTCAACCGTGTTTCTTAGGTTCTTGAAAAAGCAAAACATTAAATGTTAATTGGTTAAATTCTATAGCCAAATATGTGTTTAATAAGAATCAAAGAGATAGGTGAGTCATTGTCACCTTTCAGAAATTATTGTTACCCTTATAGCTTAATTACATAAATATTTACAACATTTTCATTAATTTATTCCTACAAATGAATTTTTACATTTTGTGGAAATAGCTTTGAGGGATATCCTATCAATTTCCCAGCTCATTCTCATGAAAATAGAAGTATGAATTCCCACTCTCATTGCAAATCTGGGCCAATTATAAACGTTTTCTAGACATACAAAATACATGCATTCATCTCATAGCTTAGGTAAGGCACGAATTATGTCAAATTTTCATCCAATATTCCTTTAAATATTTTGATTACTTCGTCATCATCAAAGCGAATTATTTTTTGAGTTGCTTTTTTCAAAATAAATTAATTAATAGAAATCGTTTATATTCCAGTCATGTAACAGTAGTGAAATAAGTGTACGTGAAAAAAATCGTAGTCAACGATAATTATTTATCCAGCCTTTTCCAAAATACCTTGAAAAAGTCAACATGTGTTTGAATTGAATCACATTCCAAATACTTTCATAACGACTTCAACTGAATTATCGACCAAGTTATCCAAACAATTGTTTGTAATTTATGAGCTTATATTAGATAACTGGCAAATATTCAAATGCAATGCCTAATAATGTTTACTTCCACGATAATGTCACCAGCTTAAACCTTCAAGTTCTCTTCAAAGCGTTGCAAATTCCAAGAAAATTCTTAAATAAAGATGTTTTGTGTCTTTTTAAAATTAGAACAATATTTAGTTTGATTTCTTAAATAAAGATGTTTTATGTCTTTTTAAAATTAGAATAATATTTAGTTTGAACCCTTAAAGTATACTATTAGAAGTTGTTCCAGTTAATTAACATAGCATAGTATTACTTGACATAAACCATTACATTTTAATTCAAAAGAACTTTGTAGTTTACCCTCCAGACAATGGTGACTATTCACGAAATTTTAATTCTTGAATAAATTATAATTAATATATAATATCACTATATGGTTTGCTTTAAGTTTTTGTCATAGAAAAAAATTATGCTTTATTCAAGAGATATTAAAGTTACAAATGTCAGCCCATTACACACATTTCATATGAATGACGTCATTAGCTATATATAATTGAATTTAAATTAGTTCAATATTAAGCGTTTTTAAAGGATGAGTTTTTCGTATCTACCTGTAGGAACACAAAAAACACTCAAATTTTAGATTTATTTCAGTCACCAACTAGATAAGCAACTTTATTGACATAAAAGTGACTTTATGTATAGTCAATGACGTAAGCACAATTACATCTTAAATATCTCTTTAATAAAGGATATTTTTTGCAAGGACAAAAAAACTTAAGCAATTCACATTGGGAAGTTTTAATTTTCTCAATATATTCAAGAATTAAAATTTCGTGAATAGCCCGCATTCCATGGATTCGTCTTGGTATTTTTTTCAACACTCTTTTGCAGCATTCCCTACTTCAGTTAGTTAAAATAAACTCTCTTTAGACATAACGATATATTTCTCTCAATCTTGCAATCCCAGTTCGTAGGTGATATATAATAACTGTCAGACATTAATCAAAATTAGTTGATTATAGAAAAAATCACGTCATCCAGGTGCCTGCGTCAGATAACGATCTTTATGAATATTTATTACATTTCAAATCCTAGACAAGTCCATTTGATTGTATCCTCATTTAGGAAACACTTTTCTCATTTGCCTAAATTGCTTAATGTTTATGGTCTTTTATTTAATTAACAGGAAAGTTAACTATTAAATTATACCTCATTGTTACTGTATTATTGTTAAACTTTCTAAAGTAGAATTAGAATACTTTTTAAAATTATTGCTTATTACAATTAAACATCACTATAAGTTTCGAGAATTTGATATTAAATATATATATATATATATATATATATATATACCGGAAAAAACCGCCGTTTGTATTTTCCATATTATTGGTTAATATTGGTTTGTTCTCGTTTACTTGTATAGCGGTTATTGAACGCATTGACTCATTTAACAACACTACCCTAAACAGGCTGTTCGAGTTGAGAGATGCCTTGACTTGCTTGAACTCTTGAGTGCTCGTCAATGTCGATCAAATCTGATAACCATTGATGAAAAATGGTTTTACTGCAGGAATGTGTTACCAAAAAATCAAATTGGTCAATGGATAACTCCAGGTGGTGATCATCCAGCGTTGCAAACGCCTCGCCGTACAACAATGAAAAAAAAATTTATGGCAATAATTGCAGTATCACAAAGTGGACACCACTACTTCGAAATACTGCCACATAATACATCAATAACTGCTGAAATTTACATTTATTTCCTGAAAAATCTTCTGCATTTTATGTCTACTCTCAGACCGCACCCAATCCTTCCAGAGAATGCATAATTTATGCATGACAATGCAACCCCACATGCAGCCTCGACAACAGTAGAATATCTCAACGAACGCAAAGTAAGATTACTGAAGCAAGCGCCGTATTCCCCTGACACAAATCTATGTGATAGATATATATTCCCGATGCTAGAAGCCATACGTAACAATGATTTTGATAACATTAACGATCTCGATCATTTTCTAGCAGAAGAGCTTTTTAAGTTCACTGCAAACCGTATGGCAACTGATTATACGCAATGATAGAAGACATGAGAAAAATAATTGATAAAAATGGACTTTATTTGTAGTTTGTTTCAATTTTGTTCAATTCAACTTTTTTCGATATATGTCAAATTATTTTTTCTTTATAAGTTAAGAAATATACAAACATCGGTTTTTTCCGGTATGGCCTATATACTGTATATAGATATATTGCTTTTTTACAGTACGCAAGAATATGCATACATGAGAGGGATGTGACATTCGATTAGTAACAGGAGTCAGTTTTTTTACCCGTACACATCCGTACTCGCAGATTTCTAAAATATAACTGTATATATATATATATATATATATATATATATTCAAGAATTTGCTTTTGATAATAATTACAAGTAATAGATTGCATCCGATTGTGAGT
>CABFPE010000277.1:226909-243607 GCA_900660155.1 Hofstenia miamia | reverse complement strand
AAATATATATATATATATATATATATATATATAAATTTGCGGTGTTTGTTTGCTTCTTACTTATTCATGGCTAATCTAATGGATGGATTGCAACCAAACTTCATATGATGATTTGTAAACACTATGCGGTCTTAGGGGTCAAAATGAGGGAAGATTACATATTATTTTTGCTTAGCTGTTTAATTTTTTCATAAATTGTCTAGATAAGTACTAGGTAATTATTCAGCGGGCCAATTATGAAGGCCATTAGGGAGTTAGGGGCATTCCTTATAATGTTTTGTACTAATATTGTTATATTATGCAGGTGAACAGGATAAGTGTAGAAGTATTCAGGATGTTTTTGCAAATTCATTTCTGTGGTATGCAGCATTCAATTATGTTCTTAATACAGTGATACCAATTATAAAAACATTCGAAAAAATTGTGTAAATAAATGTATTTGAAAAGTGATATTCCAAAAGTGGGTTAATAGCATTATTGAAAGAAAACATCTGAGTCTCTATTACTCTAATTACTTCATTGAGGTTTAATACATTGGCTAATTCTAAATTCATATAAAAATCAAGAGGTTCTGGACTGATTGAAATTATAAAAGTACAGTATATAGTTAAGAAAGCTACCAAGATACTTTTCTTCTTAAAATCCAAAAGCGCAGCGGGTTACCAGGTAATCATCTTATCACCGTGTATTTTGCAACTATACGTTGTGTTCTTGAATACAATGCCCCAGTCTGGCACTATGGATTAACGAACTCGCAAAGCCGGAAAATCGAGAATATCCAAAAACGGGCACTCCGTATAATCGAGCCGTCCTTGCAGTATCACGAGGCGCTGGCTTTCTTCAAATTTTCTACGCTAGAGACACGCAGGGAGTCTCAGTGCGACACATTGCTTGCAAATATTCTGAAAGGCGATCATTGTCTTCATCACTTAATCCCAAGTCATTGGTCACTGGAGGATGATTTACGTGATATCTGCGATAGAATATTGCCATGCCATACATCAAGATTTGAAAAATTTCTCATTCCTGCACAGATCAGTAATATGTATCATAACTATTAGTAGTTAGTGTTTAGTAACTGTTAGCAGTTAGTGTTATTTGGTGATTTGTTTTGTATTTGCATCCCTATTATTCAAACCACTTGCAAGGTTGTTAGTGATAAATAAATTTCCCTCTTTCTCTATACTAATAATAATAATGCACAATTTTGCATAATGCAACTTTCTAGAAAACCAATAGATGTATTTGAATTTTCAATTAATTTAAGCAATACTTACATATCACCTGTCGATAAGTTAGATATCTGAAAATTACAATTGATTCAAACCTTAATTTCAAATCGCATATTAACGCTATTGTTAAAAAATGTAGCAATAGTTCTAAGAATCTTATCCCGATCACACATCAATTACCTTCAATTGGATTTTCATTCCTTCATTATATGAAAAACTTAAGCGTAATTGTTAGTGAACCTGAATTGCATTTAACGTGTGCACTAAATGACTGTAAAAAAATTCTTCTTATACAAAGGTATACGTCTCTACTTCTACCCTTTTTTGTTAAGCAATTTATTATCTACAATGCCATTGGTTATGCTTTTAAAATAATTAACAAAATACCACTCCATCATGAGATTTCATTTTGAAAGATCAAAAATTTAATAAAGGAAATTATGGGCCAATCGTTTACCAAAAGATGTAAAAACATTGAAAACTTGAAAAAATCAAGAAGCAATTTACATATATCTTTCATACTTAACAAATATTCATACTAGGAACATCATGGTAATGAATTAAGCTTTATAACAATATTTACACAATATCTCGTCAGCAATAATCCATCCAATATCTGTGCAGAACTCAGTGTCTCATTGTTACATAGTTAACAGAATATAACCTTTATTTTCTTATCATATTTATGTTTTTTTTATTAAATAATGTAATCATTTATTGTTATTTTATTTGGGTTCATAGATTAAATATTGTTATCATAGAAGGCAGTGAGCTTACACTACATGACAATACACCCTTCCAAAGGATTTTATTTCTAAAGCTGTGCTATTAAAGACTACGCTGCAATTCATAAAAAAATGCAGCATTGAATATTTGTACTGAAAATAGGTACTTTCAGATAAGCAAATTCTTAAAATTATAAAGCACAAGCTTAAACTGGGTAGTTTTCTACAAAAACATTTCGTTCTGTAGCAATTGTTTCATCGTTGCCATAAAGTGAATAAAAACAATTTCACCAAAAAAATTCAAGTCTTCCGTGATAGAGCTTGATAGGTATTTATAGAACTAATCCAATTCGATATTATGAATTACTTTAAGCTAACAAGCATTATGTATTGGTGCAGGTTTTATGCGTATACGATTAGTTGCATTACTGAGGCTTATAAAATGATTGATTGTAAAGACATACACTTTGAATAAACTTTATAATATAAGTCATATCATTTGAGTTACAAAACCATTTGCAGTAGTATATAACAATTTGTCTTAAAGTGAATTCGTAAGCTGCGAATGAGGCTCCGATATTATTATCCAATATTTCACTTGAATCGTAGAAATACAGATTCTAATAATCAGACAAGGGGACAAATTCGATCTAAATAATTTTACAGCATATTATTTTTATATGTTATAATTATAATATTTTAATTTTTTTAGGCTTTTGGCATGAGAAATTTAAAAACGATTTTGATGACAGAAGATTTTTTTCTAGGTATTACGTTTTTTTAGAATAAATTTAAGTATTTTCTGCTTTGGTATGATTACATTGTGGATACAAATGTAGTCAGCTAAAAAACTAAGCCATTTTATGAAAGTTTGTCATTTTTTCGCTTGCACATAAAAGTATCCTCATCAAAGGAAGCTTTTGTCGACAAATAGAACACTGAAATAATAAAACAATTGAAAATTACAAATATAAATATTTTCAATTTAATCTTGCTTTGAAATTAATTATGTTCGCTCAAGTGTTATGTGTCAAGAAGTAAGCCAAAGGAATTAATCCTGACAAGCACTCAGCCTTATCATTGACAGAAAATTATCTAAAGAAAAATTCTTTTTTCAATTCAGTGGTAAATTTCAAGAGGTCCATAACGTTAAGCATTCTAGAGGTGTCCTAAGATAGACTATGAAATTTATAGTGAATACACTCAAGTGAACTTAAAAAATTGTTCAGACATAAATTTATTAATTTCATTTGAGGAATATTTTCTATCCAAGTTGTTATAAAGATTTCACTAAATTTTTTACATTTTGGCTAACTGCTTGCTTACTACATTCTTTAAGAGTCTCTCAATAACTAAGATTGTCCTTGAAGGTTTTATAATGTACATTGAATGTTTCAAGAAATAAATTTAATGAGAAAAGTAACAAAGCGACTGCTTGTTTTTAAGGACAATAGGAGATTTTCAATAAAATTTAAATTTAAATATTTTTAGCCAAAGCTTATAATTTAGTTTAAATTCTTTAAAAATAAAGTAACCATTAAAAAAATTTGCGAAATTTTGCAGAAATTCACTGTCCCTTTCTTGTCACTATCTTACAAAATATGAGTTCTGTGATCAGAAAGGTAGTGACATCATTTGATAATAAAGTGACAGTCAATTTCTCCAAAATTTAGCAAATATTTTTTAACGGTTGCTTTTTTTAAAGAATTTAAACTAAATTGTACAATTTTGGCTGGAATTATTGAAAATATAATTTTAGTGAAAATCCCCCATTACATGGGAAATCTCTTACATATGGTTTCCATGTCTTAACTGAATATCTCTACAAATTTTTTAGTTAACTTGTTTTTAATACTGAAGTATGTATGTACTTATACTGGAAAAGTCAAATATGATTAATATTTTTTAATTATTAAAGTCCATAATATTAAAAATTTTAATTTATTAAAATCATTAATAGCACTGATAATATCTGTATAAATATTGTTCAGCTTTATAACAAAATTTAATAAACTTTGTTAATAAAATTTAAAATTTTCTAATAATATACTGTATATTTTTATATGTTTCTTAGACATGCTTTATCATGTTATGGCAAACAGTATGATGTTGAAATACTGTTCTATAGGCAACCTTCCTATTTCATCAACTTACTTGATAAAAAAATTCCACTGAAATATATTTCCCAATAACATTGTAAAACTAATTATAAAGATTAAAGGTGACAAAACACAAATCAAATCAATTCTTATAATTAAAATTGTTTAATCATCTCGGGGTTTTAAAATTATTTCCTAAATCAAAGATTACAATCTTTCGCTTTAGGTTTTTATAGAAACTGCAATCGGAAGATAATTGTATTAAAAGATAGTTACTAACTGATAGATTCTTTGAAATTCTAAGCTAGAGTTGAAAACGTGTAAATTATTAAAATCATGTTTTCTGTAGACAGACCACCCAAGTTCATTGAAGCGTCCACTGCATAAAACCTGAGGTCCGCTACCAGGCTTCGCTTTAGAAAATAAATAAAAGAGGAGAGATTACTATATCTTATGGTATTTTCTGACCTTAATATCTTTCTTTGTTGGTGAATTCTAAGAGGGTAAATACATGTATTAACTGAAAAACAATTAATAAATGTCTGTGAAAAATTTGGGTCAAGCGTATGATACAATTTAAGGAGTGTACATTAACAACTGTACTGTTGAAAATGCGATTTGTATATTAGTACAACGTTATCAAGCAGTAATTAAATGGGATATTTATTATACATTACACATTGGCGGTACCTAAGCTTACAATTCAACTCGAAATTTGTCAACGGCAATCAGATAAAAAATTAATAACTGACAACTAAATCACTAAGATTTCAAAAATATAGATATATTGCTTAGATAGAATCTCAATGGATTACAAAATACAAAATGAAATATTAACGCTTTACTAGGACTAAACGACTGATTATGTATTTCAGAGTGCACCTGCGTTATATTCTAGACTTTTGATGTATTGCATGCTTCTACATGTATAGATATTATAATGACAAGAATATTCCACGCTGAAAATGCAGACATACGTGTAATTAATTCGATTTTTTCCAACAAGTTTTTTTGTGGTACATGTATTTTACTGCAATACCATCAGCAATATTCAGAAGAAATGGTTTTGCTTGCCTTTGAATTTAAAGAAGGTGTGTCGGTAATACTTTAATCATATTCATTTTCAATTTTATATAACCACTGTATCACTTGATCATTTACGTAAAAAGAATTTTAGTAGACGACTGTTAGTTCAAGGAATACAAAATTTTCCCTACCAGCAACAAAAATGTCTGTGTGACCGCAATGTGGAATTAATGAAAACCATCTTATTAAATATTCTCACAAAGAAATGTATCTAATTAAAAACGCCTCATATTAATTTAAATGGTGTTGAAATATTTAATTCATATTTAATATTAATAAGGTTCCAAATTGTAAATTAATTTGAACTCTAAGACAGATATTTTTAATTTCTTTATGCTTTGATGTATGTCTAATTACAAGAGCATAGAGCACCTGCAGCTATAGCAGGGGTTCTCAGGCTTGCTTTGCGATTCACCATTTTGCCATTTTCTCAAATTCACATTCTCATTTCAAAAATTTCAATGTCATATGGAGGTGGCTACTATGGATTTACAATATTCGGCTCAAATCATCTCCAGTAGACCTTTCCTCCAAGGTTATAATTCACCCGTGGGATTGAATTTCACCCGAATGATAACTTCTGCGCTACAGCATCATTGCAAAAATCGTCTGTTAATGAGTAATAGATTTTAAAATTTCTTAGCACTTCTCCAATATTAGCATTAATTAAGCATTAATTGAGATTAGACATTATCAGAGTTGAACACCGGCATACAGACCTTACAGCGACTACAGGCCGTATTTTTGCAGGCCTTACCGGCCGCAAATAAAAAACAATAAAGTTATTAACAGTTTTATTGCTTTTAATGGAAACACTTTCTAACTTATGTCTCTCTCAATTACATAAGAACCTTAATAATTAATGTAAATCTGTAACTAATGTAGCTACTTTAAGTAACTTTAGCGTAAAAATGAATCCAGTGAAGAAAAAATGTCTCTTCCTAGGTGCATGCAGTACTATGCAAAATGCATAGGGAAATAAGTCCTAGTAAAGAAACAACTACAACCCTTAGCAGGCCTCTACAGGCCGTAAAATATATGAACACCGTCGTAGGCCAGCCAGCCGGAATTATTTGCAGGCATGCCCGCTCAGTCTGCAAAAATCTGCCTGCATGTGCAGCACTGGAAATTACTGTTATCTATTTATTTTTGTGCCTCAAAAGTATCAAATATAAGGGTAAAGTATAATTGCAATAATACGACAGTAATCATGTAATCTGCAGTTCGTTGAAAACTCGCTTTAAATAATGAAAACATTTAACGAAATATGAGATTTGCATTTATTCTAAAGCATGTTAATTTGCCAGTCTACAGCGAAAAGTAGTAGAACAGAATATAAACAATTTGATAGTTACCTCAATTCATAAGAATAAATCTTGACTTCTGTAATATTTGATTTCTAACTGATATTTATTAAGTTTAATTTTTCTAGTTTTAAAATTAAATTTAAACTATATTTGAAATCGATATTAGTTTAAAGTTATTGTAAAGTTATATACACGAATATTCGGTGGGGACTCGAAATAGAACGCATGATGCAAAAATTTGCGCTGTAAGGAAGTTTACATTACACCCAGATGTCAAGGAATACAAAATGAACTAATTTGGCAATCATCCTTAGATTATAAAAAAACAATATTTCGTCAGATCAGACTAAGAACTAGAACTATATATATATTAGTGCTGCGCGTTGCACGATGCCTTAACCGGATTAACCTGACCGGGTTTCTTCTTACCTTAACCGGATTTTAACCGGTTTTAACCGGATTCTTAAAAATTAGCATCCTATTAAAATGAACAAATAATATAATCTTTTTATATCTTTCAAAATAAAATTGGCCTATTCCTATGTGCTAACATAAAATCTCGTGTGTTATTTATTTATGTTTCTTCATCGTCTGAGCTCTCAAAGCTGCAAAGAGGTCGAACACATTTTTTGTAGGTCTAGTTTTTTGATGATTAATGAGCATTTTTCAACTTGATCTACGTTATTTGATAAATTTCTTGAACAATACTCAACTAAATTTGTAAAATGAGTATCTGCTGATTGTTGCGCGTAATGTTTTTCAGCAGTTTTTGCCCGTGCCCTGTCGGTTCAAAATGTGCTTTCAATAAATTTTTACTCACAGCTTCAGAAGAAATTTTAGTGTCCCGAAATTTTCGAATCGAATTTGCGTTTAACTTAAAATTTTTAGCATATGGAAATAATGCAAAAATCATCAGCTCTATTTTTGCAGGCATCGAAGTTTCCTTTTTATCATTAAAGTTATTAAATATCATTGTAGGCTTCTTACTTGTAATTAGTTCATAATGTTTTAAAAGGCGTTCAAGCTAAATAATTTGACAATCCTGCATTTTGATTCGGACAGGATACTTTGAACCAGTTTTATGCTTTGTTGAAACTAGCATTTTTTACCTGATTTTATATTTTCAAAATCTTTTAACGAAATGTCTCAAATGGGTGAACTTCTTACATTAAAATTGGCATGTAAATACCAAAAATTCATTGCCTTTTCACGTGAGTATTCCATCTCAAAATCCGCAATTAATTTTTCGGTAATGTCTTGAATAAGCTTATTCAAAATTACAGAATTCGGGGCATTTCCAAATAATGCAACTTTGCGAGGTCTTCCAATTTTAATACCTTTCTTAGAAGCTTTTGCGTTTTTAAGTGTTCGCGATTTATCATTTGAACTTTTTTTTGAACGCAGTTTCTTTGAATGTACTTTAAAAGCATTTCTGAACTCCTTCAATGCTTGCTAAATAATGATTAGAAAAATTAAATATAAAATAAATTTACTTTAGGAGTATTAATTCGATTTTCAGATTCTTTTACTTTGAAAATTATTAGGAATTGTATCTTCAATTAACGCAAGAAAACTCTCACCATTTATTGCAAAAATAACAGTCATGTGTTATTTACAATAGAATAGGTTCTGATTCTATGTGTTTATAAAATATATGATTCATCCATAAATCGCAATTATGTAAACGTTGTAAAACATTTGACTTATATATTTAGGTGTACACATTTGAAAGTGTCTGATGCTGGAAATTCTTTTCAAGTTGAGAATCGAAATATAGATGAAACCCTGCCTATTTGCAACTTGAAAGCTTTCGTTTCAAACGTGTTGTCACTACTTAAGTTACCTAGTGAAAAAATATACCAAAACGAGGCAAATGTATATTAAGATATTATTTTTTGTCAGAACGCAAGTATATTTCAGAAAGTAGTTTTCCCTTGTCATGAACGCCAGTATATGTACAATTAAAAAATTTAATACGAATTTAATTTAAAAAAAAACATTTAAAAAAAGTTATTTTACACTATCAATCTATGTTTTTTAACATGTCTATGCAAAAACATTTGCTGCAGAAACCATAGAATTCCCATACTTGAAACTCATGCTAATGACAAGGGAAAGTTGGTGCTAATGGCGCTCCTGATATTTCTCTTTGTCATATACGCCAATATATATATATATATATATATATAGAGTTAAAAAAATTTTGCTGAATGAATTAAATTAAGAAATTAAAATCATCTTATTACATTGATCGTTATAATTAGTTCTGCAAAAAACTGTACTGTTTGTAGGCCTACAGAAATTTAAACAAAGTCAAACAAGAAAAGGAAAGTCTAGCTGAATTATAATACATTTAATAAATACAACTGTTCATGAGTCTAATCAGGCCGACCCATAACACACGCGCGGTAGCTCACAAAACATTATTTTAGATCCATATGGACTGTGTGTAGGGTTGTGTAGAAAATGAGAAAATGCTGGGTCTGAATCCAGGTTTTATAGCTATATTTCATTTCATAAATGAAAGCATACATAACTTTCAGTAATCGAAAGTCAGGAAAAAATTAAGGTTAATTTTTTTGTTTACTTTTAGTGTTTTTAGTCTTTATGGTCTTTTTTGTAGAAAGACAGTTGTTTTGCTTTTTAATTACGAACTGGGTCTAAATACTTGATTAAACTGGAATAGTGTTTGGGTCTGAGCCTAAAACTATTGAGTATGGATTGATCTGTGTCCCATTTCTAGACCTAGTTTCAACTCTGTTTTGGCTACAAAATTTTTACAAAAACTTTTATTGCAGAACTTTAATTCATTCACTTTGCAGTTTGTAATAATTTGTAAGGTTGCATAAAATGCCTTATTGCAAAGGAAACATTAAAGTAGTTTCTATGATATGATTTTCCTGATAAAACATTTTTCTATTTAAAAATTTTGAAATTTTCCACAAATAAAATGTGTTTTATCTGTCTAGTTGAATATGATCTGCCTTCACTATGCTCGAACAAAATCAATAAAAAATGTCGATAAGTCGAAGAGAAAAATACAGATGTTCGCTAACATTTTGCAATGTTTGATGATTTTAAAAGGAATGCATTTTGCTACCTAAAATTTTTTAGCAATATAAAAATTTACATCGAATATAATAAAGGCAGTTTCCTTGAATACAAGATTCATAAGGCAAAAGTCTGTCCTTAGGCCCCGCGCAAACTATACAATTTTTGTTGATAAACCAATTATAGAACGCAATCTGAAAATTTAGAAAGAATTTAAATTCTTGTAACGTGGTTTCTTATCTTAATTGGTTTCGCAATGAAAGTTGTATCGTTGCGTTCTACCTTAGACGATAATTATGCAATATTCCTACATCAGACATTAGAGATGTGTGCGGTTCGGTAATGTTCATTTCTCTTAGTGCGGTGATGTAGCTTTAGTCACGCCTTTTTCGATCATATGGTCGAGATTTAAAAAAAACTATTTCAGTGTCTTGTACAGCCGCATAGATAGTGTTCTTGGAATACTCTAACATGCGTTAATAACTATTGAAATGAGTGTTATGGTATTAATTACCGAACAGAAGTTTTCGCGAATGTTGAAACTTTTAGATTACTTTATATTTAATTTACTTTTAGTTCCCATGATTTCAAACGTCGTTTTGTTAGTTCTAATTCTTTGAAACTTTCTTCTCTCGCACAAGATGCTATTAACTACATGGAACTTGACAAAATCTCTCTTCTGTCTAGCTTCTCATCAAGATCTTTTCGAGATTCTTATATATTCTTACATTCCCTTCATTCTAGGCCTGGCTTACGCAATTTGAAATGGAATCATCTCTTGCTCACTCCGACTTGGAGAAAGCTGACCTCTTTAACACTTACTTTGGCTCTAATTTTTCTGATACAATCTCTTTCTGCCCTGGCCCACCTTCTGCTACATACTCATTCATCTTTTCGAAATTGTCTTTAATTTAATGCCCACGACATTCTGCTCATGCTTAGGTCTTGTAAGGTCTCAGGTATTTGCTATCTCTCCTTTGTTATTCATGAAACTTCCTCAACTCTTTCCATTTCCATCCATCTAAAGCATCTCTACTCCTGCAACTGCTACTCTAAGCATTTTCCAATTTGTTGGAAAACCTCTTGGATCTCCCCACTTCTTAATTCTTACTAGCTTCCCTCATATAAGGATATCTCTTGCCGTCCAATACCTATTCTTTCTCGGCTATCAATCTTTTTTTTTCGTTACATGTTCTCAAAAATTCGTCATCTCATCTCCTCTTCTCAGCGTGGAAACCTTCCAGGTCGTTCTACTATCACAAACTTGCTGACTCTGGTAGAAAAACTGCTATCTTCGCTCCAAAGTAATGATCTTGATTGCACTATCCTTTTTGACATTTCTAAAGCTTTTGATTGCTCCCTCGTTCTATTCTTGACTGCAGATTTCATCAATTTTTTGAAGCCTCATCTAACCAACCGTCGTCAATGTGTCAAGAACAATTTATCTCTCTCTTCCACTGCTCTTGTAGCTATTGACACCCCTCAAGGTTCTGTGTTTGCTGTTCTTTTCTTCTTTGTTGCCATTAACGACCTCTCTCAATCTGTTCTCAACTCGTCCTGCTTCCTGTGTGTCGATGCTACTGCGATTTTTTACTTTGAAAGCTATTCTGCCTCCAATATCTCATCTGATCTTGGGCTGTTGTCTATTTGATCTTCTGTTTACCATTTTCATGTTAGTCATACCAAGAGATGTGACATCTCCTTTTCAGTGTCTCCCCCAACGGATCTGCTTCTTCCAGTGAAATTTTCTCCTCATCATACTCATCTTGGAGTTCAACTTGCTGCCAACTTTAATTGGACTAGACATGTGTCCTTGCGTCTTTATTAATCTAATTCCACACTATTTGCTCTCTTTCGTAATCTATTGACATTTTTCCTCACCCTCACGCAGGGGCGGATTCAGAAAAAAATTTAGAGGTGGCCCAATGGAAAATAAAACGATAAAGGCATAATTGGGTTCTAGGGAGAGCACAAAGTACTGAATTTTCAATTTTTAAGATTCATCACCATGCACGGACTTAACCACGATGTATTGACTCTAAAAATGTAAATATAGAATTTATGCAATTTTTCAAGACTCAGCAGAATTTTTTCCATATTTCAAATTACACTTTTATAATAGCATGTTTTTGGGAGATTTTTTGCATTATGCGCTACAAAATCGACCAATTTTTAGTGTATTTTCAATGGCATAAGATTAAACAAATTACAATGTGTGCTAAGTAGTCAAATTGTTAAATATGTTGATAAAATTCAAGAAAATCAACCAAACCAAAAAGATAAAACTCTTCCTAAAATCAAGAAATTCTAAAATTTAAAAAAATTGTTCTGAGTTTTAATATGTTACACAGCTTTGTTTTTGCATTTTTAGAGTAGGTGCATGATGGTGAAATCTGTGTATAGTCATTGAATTTGAATACAAAAAATTTTACCAACACTATTGAGTATCAACAAAAGGGGTGAATAGAAATAGTAGACAAGGAGAAAATTTTACTTATTACTCATTCTATGCTTAATATTTTACATTGTTCTTTTGTGTATAGGTTAATCACTATAGGTTTATGAACCATAGAATAGCCGTAGCTACGCTCATCTTGTTTCATTAGTATGCTTTAAAAAAAACATTACTAGAAATGTTATGCTAAAATAAATATAACCACGGAAAAAAATTATATTTTAAAGAACATTAAATAATATTTAATATACAAAAATATATGAAAGAACAGTTAAGCAGAAGGATACCAATGTATAAGATTGAAGAAGATATTGAAGAGAGTCAAATTAATTATTGTAATGATGAAAATGAAAAGCAAGTATTCTTTCATGAAAATAACGATCACTGGTGAAATTATAAATTGAAAATGTGATTTGTGTTAATTTTAGAAGAATTGAGACTTACAATGATAATGAATATCAAGCTTCATTTCAGTGTTTCTTCAGACAGACAGCGAGATACTGCATCATTTTCATTTTCTCAACAGGAAGATATCAGTGATTTGACTTTCATTAGATTGATATATGATTTTGTAATTGCTTGTGCCTAAAGCTAACTGTCATTATACATGTATTATACACCTTTGCAATTTATTAAAACACTTTCTCTGTTCCTAATCACCACCATTTGACGGTACTACGGAATTTTCGTTTGTAATTATTATTTCATATTTTTTATGAATTTTTCCGCTCTTGCCCTCACGCCTCAACAAATCTCTGCTCTTTCTTCTTCACAGATCCATTCTCTCGCTTAGCTTACTCATTCATCTGCTCCTACTGCATCTCCTGCTACAGTCCTCGTTGGCAAAAAAACTTGATTTTTATTCATTTGTTTTGTTTTGCATTTGCCGTTCAGATAACGTCTTTTATCATTATTATTATATAATATAAATATGTATTAAAGACAAAAATGTAGCCAAAATTATCGTAATAACTCATCACTTGAATATTCAAATACGTATTCTATACCAATATATTGAAATGGTCGAACATTCGTAATCAACACTAGTTGTTACAAATGTTTGCAGTTTCAGTGCTTCCTTTTATCAGAATGGCCGGGCTTGTTTTCATGCCGCTCAGTGCTTAATGTGTCAATCAGCATTGCTGACATTGAATGAAAAAGGTTCACCTCAAACATAGAACAAATAAAATTAGTTTGCTCAAGGTAAATTTTCAATACAAATTTTTATAAAATTTGTGAAATTTTTTCTCAACCTCAAACACTCTGGCTTTTGATAGAACAAACCTGCTATCATGTTTTCCTCGATGTTTTCTTCAATTCTATCAGAAAATTTGGGAATTATAAGCCATGGACACATCTGTTGGTGAATATACTTAAATTCAATATTGAAAATTTTTGCTAAAGCGTATTGATGACCTAAATTTTTTGAAAAAATTCCTTGAAAGTTTCGAATTTTTAAAAAGAATAAAATTTTCTTCATACATAGCTTTCATGTATACATAAAGTTTAGAGCCCATGGTAGCAACAACGAACTTTAATTGTTTCTTTATATGAGGATACACCTCCCAAACCTATTGAGGAGGGACCTTTCGAAAAGTCAAAGAGTAGTATTTTTTTTTACAAAATTATAATAAATTTTTAAATAACTCCAGAGCAGTTTCAGGTAAATTTGTTTGTTAAATGCAGTTTTCAAGAAGTAGCATTTGTATTAATAAATTCTGTTTATTCCAAACTCAATGGAAATTGGATTGAAAACACTTTAAAACCAATCAACGAAGTGTTGCTAATAAAATTTTATCAACAAAAACGCACTCGTCCATCTCAAAAGCAATCAGGAAAATCAATCGAGATACGCAGTTTGATTTTATAAATTATTTCTTAATAACAAGGAATTATATTTGTTTGGCCTTTTCCATTAAGATGTAAAACATGGGACTTTTAGTATAGCGAAAAGTAATGAATACGGCAGAAAAGAAAGAAAGAAAGAAACTAAAATCCAACAAAATGTGTTATTTGTAAGTAAGTCAAAATAAGTGTAGCATTTGTTAAATTTGACCTATTTTGCAACAGGCAACATAAATTGGATTATAGTGCAAATTTTGCAAAAATTGACTAATCCTGACTTAAGAAAGGTTTATTGACTTAAAAATTAAAAATCTTGTTATCTATTATCAATAGACTCAATTTTATGTTGTCCCAACAAATTTTAAATTTTAATTATTCATTTCCCTTAGCTGAACTTTGTGAGCTATTATTTCATTAAAATGGTCTTTTAGAAACAAATGGCTGTAGCTAAATTTTTTTATAAATGAGCTTAATGCATCAAAACACTCCTTGGAAAACCTATCTTCCATAAGCAAAATGTGCTATTTCTAAATTCTCATTTCTTGGATTGGTATAGACAATTTGCTATATTGTTGTATTGTTGAAATAAATTTTTTAAAAACATTGGAAAAACAAATAATTTACTCCACTGCTATTATTGTATTTAAAATTATTCCTGAAAAAGTGGGCTTTGCTTAGAAATCGTTCTACAATCATTTTTGGCCCAATCCTTGAATGGTTTAAAAATATTTATTATAATATTGTGAAAAACCTAATATAAAGCTTTTTCAATTCCAGAAGAATTTTTTTATCGATTATGCTTTTACTAGATGAAAAGCAAATTTCCTTGTTAGGCATGGTAATTGTATCAATCTTGATAAGATATATAGATAATGAAAAACTATGTATATATATATATATATATATATATATATATATATGTAGTACTGCTTTCAAATAGTTGCAAAGTTTCTTTGCATATTTAATGAAATCTGTTTGGTGCAAACTAAAAGAGGAGGACCTCTCTATTAACAGTAGGATCAATTGAACAGCCAAAGTAAATAAAAAACAATAACACTTTTTCAACTTGATGTTGACACAATAAATTGCATGGCTTATTTCTCTCACTAGATGTTAATTTGTAAAACTGCAATTTGTGGTACAGTCATGAGGATTTAAAAATTCAGTTTTATATTTACGTACATCTTTCAGCAAAATAATATTAAGACTTGGCAAACTTAAGTTCAAAAACGATTAACAGAATATTCCTTTTTAAACTTGATAGTTGTAAAATAGAAAAATTTACCAATTACAATCAAAATGTAGGTTATATTTAAAAAAACTATAATTGCCTTCAATCTTTATTTGGCTAATTGTTACAATAATTTCCCAAAAATATAATCTAGTTCAAGAATTTCAAGCTTTACGAAACTCTTAATAAAATCATAGCAGTGGAACACATTCATAACTTTGTTATGTATATTGCATTTGGCGATTTTTTGTCGTTGTTGATGAAGCACTTTTGGTGATACGTGTAAAATATTGCTGAATATATCTATTCTCGTTTACATTGCAATTGCCAAAAAATAAGAAACAATGCTTGTTTGGCAAGCCTACAGAAACTTGATAAAAATGATTAACTAGAAATTGAAAAATGTTGACCTTAGTAACTATTTTTCTATTCGGTAAAATGTTATTATGAGCCTAAAAATGAATGAATGTTTGGTTATTATAGAAACATGTTGTAAAAATGCAATTTTCAAAAATAAAGCCATTTGATTTTATGAAATAAGCGGCAATGAGCTGTAATTTTTTCACTGAAGAATTTGATTTTTAGATATAATCAATTTATTAAAATGATAATAATAGTCGAAGCAAATTTTTTGCTGTAAATAAAAACAAGTACGAAGCTCCAAACTGCAATTTACATGAATTTACAAAATAATAATAAAATATATATAATATAAATGTGTGTGTTTCCGAGAAAAATTAACTTAGTACAAATTTTCCTATGTAATTGATGATCTGCATCGAGACATTATTGAAATAGTTGCATTGCTTGATGTAACCTACTGAATTTTATATGAATGTTGCTAAGTTTGGTCAATAACCATGGTTGTAAGCACGCTGAATTCCTTTGCTTAATTCATCAGGCAATTATATAAGTACCACAGCAGTGTAATAAAAATACTGAGTACAGTAGATTGAAAGATTTCGTATATGAATTTTACAATAGAACTGATTTAAAATGTCGCTCTTTTCTGCAAAATACGTAAGTGTGGCATTGAAAATCAAGTATCAACAGTTAAATTCATAGCAATACTTTAACAAATGTGAATATTACATGTACAGACATTATAGGAATCTAACAATTCTTAGAGAAAGCACGTGGTTATTACGTAAAGTATTGAATGAAAACTCTTTCAATCAGACTTTTAAGCATAGATATGAAACAAAAAAAATAGAATTTTGTGAAAATATGTTTATTCAAAATTTTGATAATAAGAAAGATAATGCAAGAAAAAATGAGTTAGCTGTAATAAACAATCAGAAATTTTTACGCATTAACAAACATTTGAAGAAAGAAATTTTACATTCAATTAAGATCCCGAAGATCTTATAATAGATACTGCTCTATACATAAGCAATCAAAGAAACATTATTTATTCAACACACAACAAAGCATGATATCAGAAAATAGGCTAAGTTGCATGCAATGAGCAATGATTGCACACACAAAGTAGTATTTTTCAAATATTTACTTTTTACTCGGATATTTGTACTAGTATGATTCTAATGATCAAAATCAGTATATGTCTTTTTTTTATATTATGTGAATATTTTAATGCTAACTATAAACATTTCTGATACATAATTTATGTATATATATATATACATATATATATATATATGTATATA
>CABFPE010000277.1:195544-226505 GCA_900660155.1 Hofstenia miamia | reverse complement strand
ATATATATATATATATATATATATATATAGATAGATATTTAATGTTGTAGTTAATTATCTAATTATGTTAAGTGGTGAAACTAAAATTTACTCACAGAAATTCAGAATACACCAGCGTTGAGTTACTAAGAATTTCCGCAGATATCTCCTATCCAATCAAAACAAATAATTTAGCTTATTGGATAATGTACATTTTCAAATTAAAAATTTGTTAAGTCATTCAACGAAGTTAAACGTATTGCTGCGCTTAACTGAAATAAATGTAGCACTAGTTGTTTAATTCTATACTTTTAGTAACATCTGTTCAAAAGCTACTTACACACGCATTACTACATTAGACAAATGTTTCATACAAAATAAGCTGTCTAAATTATAATTATAGACTCATTAGCTCCACAAGCAAATGATATACTTACATGTAGAAATTAAAATTAAGAATACATGCATCCACATTACATGCATCAATAAATGCTTGAATTCTCAGTCCTTAACCATTATTGGGAAGTTTGACAACATTTGTTGACATCATGCATGTCTTTATATTTCAACAATGATATAACTTGTTAATAATAGGTATTCTATAGAATCATGAATATAATTATTTATTCCATGCGTATATAATAATTTATAGTTACAAAGATGTATAGGATTTCTATTTCTCTTACATAAAAGTGGTTTTGATAGGTTTGATAAAAATCTATTGAAATTTTTTTAACCTGGAAGACAAACAATCTGTGCACGCTTAATTTCTCTTATATTCTCGTCGATGTGGCATGTAATTATAAATAAACACGGCACAAACTGATTAAAATCGATTTTGTAAGAATCATTTTTGCCTGCTGAGAACCCCTTTAAGGGTAGTCTTCAACAAATCAAGAAAAGTTTTGAAATACTGTTCTTGCCAAAAAAAATTTATAGATAAAGTATTCCAATATAATCAAGTATCTATCGCTCATAGAAAAGTATTCGATGTTGTTACATACCTGTGGCAAAATTTCTGATCTAATTTTTGATCAGAGTTCTCAGCTGTAATCCTTGCTTCACAATATTGTTCGTTTTATATAGCAACTTTCATATCAATTTTGCAGATAATTTCTAGCAACAACAACCAGTCTATTACTAATTACTAGTGTAATAAAGCTAAAGCATTTTTATACTTTTTAGATGTTCATGAAAGCAATTGAAAGTCTTGAGACTGTGCTTTAATTGATCATTTAAGTTATTTATTCTTTACATAACAACAAGGGGAGGCTTGATTTGATCCTAATTTCTGATTAGTTTTTTGAAGAATACTAAAAGTATTTTAGACATATATATTTCACTAGAATTAGTTTTAATGCGTACGGATACAAGATCTTGACAAACAACGACTTAATCGAATAAAAATTGTGAAGAATATTTACTATTGACAGCAATTTTGAGAATTATTTTAATGATGTATTAGCAACATTGCACATGCTGTCATAATCTAGCTCTATGAAAATTAACTAATAACTTAAAATTATTTTTTTAATAGGAGAGACATCTGCTAGCTCTTTTTGTGGTTGTGGCTGTTGGATTGGCGGTTTATCATTTCGTGTACAATAAAAAATGCATAAAATAAAAAACAACATTTTTTTTGAAACCATTAAGTTCTGAAAAAGAAACATTTGACAAATTACAAAGGAACGAATAGGAACATACTATAAAAATTTTCAAATAGCTACAAAATTTACACTGATGCTAATATACATATAAGAAGTCTATATTGATAAAGTTTAAGTAGTAAAGAGAATCTTCTAAAGCGAGTTTACTAAATTGATTCTTAGATAGTTAGTTTGTGATATTCAATAAACAAAAAGTTTTTATCATCGTAACACATGTTTGTTGCTTAACCATAATTGATATCATATTGAACTTATTCATTATTGTAATCATATTTTATTAATTTCGCTTTAGTCGTTCCTATTAGGTTCAACTTAACATCAGGAATATCGAATTTTTCATAATTGCCAACTCAAATGTCCCCTTAGAACCGGCGTCACCAAATGTCATAGAATTAGCGTAGCAAAATTTGTTCTTAAAGATATCAATTTCTGATTCAGTGATGTCTCTTAAAAAGAATTTTTGTCTAAAATGACTCTGTCCTTAATGGTAAGGCATTTGTATGACCTCACTATATTTCTCATCAGAGAAGTATGACCTCCTTAATTACGCAAAGCTACTCGAATCGGTCTAATAACCTTCTTTTCAAATGTAGGCAAGCTTCTTAACTTGAAAAATCAGTACATTTCGGGATTTTATTTATTTCCATTTCAGTCTTTATATTAGCAATACATTGTAATAATAACTGGCTAATGCAATATATTGCAATTAATCTTTAATATCTTGCTATAGTATATTGGAAGGTTTTATCTAAATAATGTTCTTAACTTAGACTTAATATTAACTATAAATAGAGTTTTGTCCCATTCATACTGCAATAAAGCATGATTTTTTACCCGTCAAAAAGTGAAAATTCAATTTTGCATAAATATATAATTCATTTTCTTTTCCAAATTCTGTGAATATATCTGAATGAAATTTGTAGTAGGTGGAAATTGATTTTACAACGACATTCATAGAAAGTCCTGGTTATGTACTTTGAAAATTGTTGGAGATGCTATGATAAAGCGCAATTAGCAGTGATGGTATGAAAAGTGCTGGTGCCAGCGTGTTACTGAGAGTGTTACCAATAAAGAAAAATTTAATAGCCTTTTCAAAATTCAGATTTTTGATATTTGTTGAAACATTTCTATCTTTTAATGTCAGCAATTGTTAGTATTATTATTGTTATGTAGTACTTAACACAACTATCATTAGAGGATTACCACAGACAATAGAGTGCGTAATGGCAAATGACTTTGGGCAGGTTCGCGACATAGCATTGCAAACCTTTATTTCCTTAGTGGATGAGAAAGTAAATGGTTTCTGACATTCTGTGATTAAAATAGTTGTGGTGTGTGTAGCCTCACCTCAAGTGAACTAACCATTTAATAATAAAACTCATGCTATGCCATGGTATTTCAATTCCTGATGTAGTAGTAGCAGTAGTAAAACTAATCGCAACATGAAAAAAGCCTTTATGAGCACAAAGTATAAACTTCAAAAGTGATAAGTTAATGAAATCTAGAATGAGATTATTTGAAAAGAGTAGTGTAGAAACCGAATGTCAAAAAACCTTTGATAGTTTCAAGAATGAATCAAATAGGTGGAACTATGCTAACTTTTAAGAAAGTGAAAGAAGCTGCAAAATAGCTCAAATTCAGCATAAAAATGAAAATGTAGAAGCATTGAAAGTGCTCAAAATAGTGAATTTTTGACGTTTCTAGAGTTTTTAGAACCAATCTTACCATATATAGATAGCATTCATCAGCAATTTTATTTGCAATTAATCTCGGAGTATGAAGTAAAAATGCACGTAAGTAGTATAAATGATATACAAGTCAAAAGGGCCGAGCAACATCCCAAATTTTATATTTAAATTAGCATTTCTGCATACTTTACCTTACCTAACGTTCATTTTGAATTATTGTATCAGACATTCGTATTTCCTTCAAGACTTAAACACGCAGTTGTCACTCCAGTCTACAAAAATCGGCAAAAAACTATCGACCAATAGCTGTAACACACATTGTCGCAAAAATATTCGAAAAAAGCCTATACTACTAAATGAATAGTTATCTTCGTTATATATTAAAAAATAAACAATTCGGCTTTTGTGAAAAGTTTTTGCTAATGATGTCTTATTCTTTGCCAGAGTTGGAATCGGGACAATTTTTTAGACCCAAGCCCGGTCCAAATTATTTTTTTTACGCCACTGCAGGGCCTTCCCAAGAGTGAATTTCAAATTGCACGGATTAGTATATATTTCAATATATATAAAACATGTTAGATAAAATAGGATAAGAGAATATTTATTCAGAAAAATGTTGACAATTAAATAACTGATAAAATTTATCTGAATAGCATTAATAAATTCACACAACACATATACACAAATTGCATAAATTACAAAAACACATCTTTCAAGCTATGAATAAATTACTATTGTACTACATTAATAACGAGTTATTCCATTGTCATCCTTATACAGTATTCTAGCAATGATTTACCAGAAATATATTTTTTTCAACGTTTTTAGTTTCTCTAGGTTGCGAGTTCCAGGTTGGAAATGCTACATTAATAAAGGATTTATTTAAAATGTCTTCCTTATACCTAACACATATGAAAGTTTTGATCTAGAATTATGTTTATGAGTATTTCCCGGTATTTTAATCGTATTACAATGTGGTAGGTTTTTATTATTTAAAGAATTTCAGCAGGATATTCAATGTTGCGAGTTTTTTTGAAAAGAGAATCGACCTAGAAATGTTTAAATTTAAAGAATGAGGTAACTTCAATTTTCATAAAATTCCTCTATCAAAACTTAGTCAATCAAATTGTAAGTCGATGTTGCAATTTAGGTTTTCTACCTTAGAAGAATTAAAAGTTATTGTACGAAATTTAGACGTTAATAAATCTTCAGATACCACTCATTTACCTTTCTTTATATTTAAGAATTTTTTATATATTTAGCGACCACCTATTATTTGCACTTAATCAATGCATCGTTGAAAACGAATTTCCGGAGATAATGAAAAAATCAGATATAACACCTTTATATAAAAATGGAGATCCCCTTGTTGCTAAAAATTATAGGCCAATCTGAATAACGCAACCTTTTACTAAATTATTTGAAAAAATACTGCACATACAAATCGACCAACTCCTTTACAAGTGATGCAATTATGTCAATTACTGAAAAAATATCCTCTAGTAAATCCCAATTTTTATCCAGTTGCATAGAATTTTGAAATTTTGGCGATTAAACATGATGAAATTACGGATTTCATCAAAATTCAATCAAAAGAAGCTAAATTTTTTTCATTCACTCAGTCGTTATTTGACCGGTTTTAGACCGGTTCAAACCTACCGGTCATAAAATACTGACCCGACCGGTTTACACCTATGAACTATCCCTCCATGATTTTTTCTTTTACTTGTTCTGCAACCTTTGACGAAAATTATGCAGATAGGCTAAAGGGTTACAAACTTTTAGCGAATTTTATAAAAAAAAGTCAATGAAAAACTGATATTTTTTGATAATTTCGAAAATAACGATTTTATATGCAAAGGCTATAAATTGAAGCCAATGCATAATTTTCAATGCAAAATTATAATTAAATGTTTTATTTGTTTCATTTGCATTGTAGGTCTTTGCCTTGATTCCTATTTAGTAATATTTGTTTTAATGAGAAATTAAGAAAATTTGATACGTAACCTAATTAATATGCGCATCATTTGCTTACTAATTATCGTATCGCAAAATTTTTACAGCCAAAATATTCCAGACATGTCAAAGTATCTCCACACCAAATTTGGTTTTGATCGGATGCGCCGTTTCTGAGATCTTTGAGTGGGAATAACTGCTAAGAAAAAGTCTAGGTAAAATAGGGTTTAAGGGCAATTTCTTGAAATTTCTTAGAAATATTTTGATTTTTTAATGCATAGTACTTTGCACATCTATTAATTTTGAATGCTGTATTTTCAAAGTTGTTTTGAATTGCTTTAATTCTTAACTGCAGATATTAAATTTTTCAGTTTGTGGTTTTGCAAATATGCATTATTCAAAACTATAAACCATAAATAGAAAAATATTCAATTTGCCTATTTGATACATTTTTAATATACCATGAATTTTCTATCAATTTTACCTGATAAATTTGATTCCGGAAATATTGCTGTGAGTAGATGACTTTATTGGAGTAAGAAAGTTAACTAACAAAATTTTCAATTTCAAAAACTACATTAAAATTCCTAAACGGAATTGAATCATCTAAAGAATTTTTTCAGATCTGATTGAATATAATTGGAATAAAACATAATTTTTCGGAAATTATTATTCTACGTATTGTTGAAACTCAGTTATTAAGTTTGTCTAGACAAAAGTTCCCCGAAGTTCTTTGATATATTTTAATATTTACAATACATTAACATATTATCAATATAATTCTCACTTAAGCACTTACTTAGTCTAAACTGATTGCAAATGTAAATATGTGAGGGGGCATAGGAAAAGGGACCTATTGCGTAAAAAAATGGAATTTGAGTCAATTAAATCAGCTTCGAAGTATGAATCATCCATATAATACAAAACAACGACAGGGAAAGATCTTTTAGCTTTAACTAATCAACTCACACTTCACACAATAGACAAAATGTCACGCAAAGATAAACGTAAATTTACGAAAGTTTAACCGCAATTTTCTAAAAACATGAAAAAATTTTCTATAGGTCCCTTTTCCTATGCCCTCTCACATATGTAGTTACTCATAAATTAATTTTGAGGGAAATTGAATTATCATGTTAACTTTCATGTTCAAATCCCAAAACTTAACATTACACATGTAAATATAAGCTTATTTAATCTGATTTTGTGGTAATTTTAAAATATGAAGCCGCCTCAAAGTTTGATTAATGATACATTATTTTTTATTATAACTTGAGTTTAATCTTTGACAAAGACGCTAATGAATGCGAAACATTCGGAAGTTGGTAATAACTACAGACTACAGTTCAGGATGCAGTGCAATTTTAGGAGTCATGTGAAATTAATAACTTTCCTTATCAGGTTCAGTCATATGTACCCTATCTTTGACAAGTGAACCTATTGCATTCAGTATTACAAAAGTGATTATTGTGACTCTAAATGTCCTTGAGGCGTGCGCTACTAGGCTTTTTTCTTCTGTTAGACATAACCTTAAGAAGCCCGGTGTCGAAATAAAAGGATCAGCAATTTTTCCAACATTTTCAAGAAATATTTCAGTAAGCCCATAGGAAATTTGGGAATCGTGAGTCATGAACACTTCTATTGGTAAGCAATCTTTGAATGTAGTGTTTGTATTAGGGTGCTTTGCTGTGCTTGAATTACTTGAAAAGTTTACATATTTTCCTTTAAAAATTCCGATTTTAAAAAAAATTTAAAGTTCTCTCCATACCTAATGCTCAGGTATTTATAAGGGTAAAACCTTTAGGATCAACAACGAACCCCATTCCTTTAATTAAATGTAGGTAGAATTTCAAAGCTCATTAAAGCGTGCCATTCATAAAGTCATAGGTCGTCACACAGAAAGCGCCCACGGCAGGAGATTTCACTGCTTAAGAAGGAGAGTGAAATAGATGATACTCCTCTGGCTTGTGGTGATTTTAGATTTTGGATATGTTTAAATTTTTAGGTCTTGAGTTATAAGTGTTTAAGAAATTTTTCAAAAACCTTCAAAAATCTCCAAAATTGCAACTGAAATAGGACTAAATGGTACCACAGATTTTAATGCATAATTGAATCAATAAATTAATGCATTATTTATATATTAATCAATTAATCATGCCATTAACTGCAGTTTTTAAGGCATTCGGTAAATCATGAGTGGAACAGTCAGATCCCAAAAAACAGCATCACACAGCATGTATTTAACCATCACCAAGCAAAAAAGTAAAACACAAAATGAAACCAATATATACTATTGATGCCAAACTTTCAAATTCATTGGGCATTGGAACCAATTTGATTTAGTGTTTGTAATTATATTATATTAAATTATACTATGATAAATTTACATGATATGATATATTTGCTAAGCTAAAATATATCTGCATTTGACTTAGTATTTGATAAATACGTGCATCATTTTAGGATACTTATTCTTAGTAGGACTGGGACTGAAGAACCTAACACAACGCGGAACCGGGACAACAATAAATGGTTGCACAGGTATCTTCAGTACGCAACGACAAACTTCATAACTTGCAACACAAAATCGGGCCAAAATCATTCGACAAGACAATGCTCTGCATATTGTATCCAGGGGCGTACCCAGGATTTTCTGACGGGGGGGACATCATTGTTATTCCGCCCCGCGAAAATTTTTGAAAATTTTGAGAAAATAGACCCTAAAAAATGCATTTCACGATCCTAGATTTTAAATTTTTCAATTTTTTACGAAAAATTTTTTGATTTATCCAGTCAAAATTAAATTTGGAAACCTGACGGGGGGACATTCCACCATGTCCCCCCCTGGGTACGCCACTGATTGTATCTTACATTGTAATATACATTTTTTAAGATCTAGTCAATTGTTATAAAAACAGATTGTTGTAAAATATTTCCTAGAAGTGGTCTCATTTAAGTTTTGTAGCCCATTACAATATATTTGATATATCATCATTAAATTAGATTTATATTGATAAATACATATAAATGTATACCTGTAACAGTGGCAGATCCAGAAGAGGTGATCCTAGGAGGCTTCCCCTTCACCATAGTTAGCAGTGGGAAAATTCTAAGTTTCCAAATTCCTAAGTTGATTCCTACTTTTCCTCAAGAGCAGCAAATTTTCGGATTGTATTTTTCTTTCATGCAAAACTATTTCTAGTACATGTGTAAGAAAAAATTACCTATATTTTATTTTAGTTACACTATCAAATTAATTTTCAATTCCATGCCTTCATGATGTTACTCATATTTATTTTAAGGAGCTTAGAATTTCTAAATGCTTCAGTAAAAATTTTTAAGTCTCAAAGCTCACTAAATAATATAGATACCTCAAATCTGAAGCACCATTGAATAGAAAATGGTCTCCTATAACACAACGACTTTTACATTTGTATACAGGATGCTCAATGGATTTCTGAAATATATATATATATATATATAACAGATGTTCATTGGTGCTCAAATGAGATTTGTGCTAAAGCCAGTTGTTGCTTTATGATCTGAGGTATGGGAATAATTATAATATTTTTTCAAAAATCGCATTTTCCTTTGAAAATAGTTAATATTTTCATATATTTCCAGCACAGGAATGATTTTTTTCACAAATGTGTCATAGATATGTCAAAATCCCAGGATTCCCAAAATTTCCTAAGAGGCTTGGACAAAATTGTGAACAAAAAGGTTTTGTACTTTAATGTCACAATGGACAGATTAGGGTTAATAAGTAAAATAAACTAACATTTGAGATGATATGAGGAAATTGTCCTATTCAAATATTTTATGAATTAGGTGGTATAAAATGATATGTAATTAGACAAATGTATATGTAGCTTAGCTGAATATATAATAACATGCAATCAATTAGACATTGAATCCAACAGCAAATTAAGACATTCACTTAATAAACAAAGACCTTTCTAACCTGGACAAGGCTTTCATGGCTGCCAACTACAACAATATTTTAATAAACTGTTTTATGACAGGGGCTTACATACGTACATCAAATATGTGTATTAACCAGCAGAAAAAACCAGAAAGCCTAAACTTGGAGTTTTCTAAGCTTAATGATATTTGCGCTAGTTTCATTGTCATCATGAAATATAATGTAGTCAAGCTCTGATAAATATCATGCATGAGATTAAGAATTTAAAAAATATATTTTGTATTTCAAAATATTGTTTATTAAATGATTAACTGCAATATTCACGTATTAATTGCTAGATTTTTATTATAGCTGATGTGTTTCAAAATCATATGATTTATGATAATTTCACTCTTTTGAAAATGTTGATCTTATTGGAAACACAAATTGCTATATATTAACAATGGATGTATTTATTGATATAAATCTTAATTTATGGCGTTCATATAACATAATTTTGCAACTAAAAGAATAATTCAAACCATTGCAGCAAGTAATGTCTATTTAATTTAGAATTAAATTGAAGTTTGTTCTTAACTATGTGTGATATCCACAAAACCCCAGTAATAAAGAAATTTCTCCAAATCCAAGCATAGTTGTAAATAATGTATGTTGTGCATAATCAAATCATATTCATTTGAGTTGCTGAAATGTCTCACCCCATTGTGAATTTCACATGTTTTACAAAAAGTGAACTAAGTTGAAGAATTACTTATCTAGATAGAGATACTAAAAAAGAGTACAATCAGCTAAGTGCATAACATTAATGTAAATTGATGGTGAAGAATGCTATGTGTAGAGATGCCAATGTACAAGCAATTATTAAATTCTTTAATGGTTTTCTATTTTTAGTTAAAATATACTCACTTTAAATGCTTGAATTTTGAGTTTTTTTAATTATTTAATATGAATAATGTCCAAATAAGAAATTGCAGTACAATCAGATTTGCTACAGGATGCTAGACCAAGTGCCCAGTGCCCAATTGTGTTTTTTTCAAATGATCTGATGCTTCTATAATTTGGGAACAAATATTTGAACACAAATTCACTCCTGAAGTTTTTTGGAAAAGTTAACTATGACACAGCATCATTATAGTCAGAAGAATGCTGGCACCCATTTTCCACTATAATTATATGACATTGTCTAAGACAAGTGCAAAATCACAAAATGAAGAAATTACTGATTGGATATTTCAAGGACCACTGTCAAGCACCTTGTATAATATATATAATATAGATAAGGCATTTGGAATGTGACCTCTTTTAATATATTTGGGTTTGTTTTTTGTGGCTTCCATTATATTTTGTGTTTACTTATTCTGGGATGACAGCTATAGTACCTGTGGTCACAATTTTAAATTTGATTCAATAGGCAAGAAGCATAATTTCCAGTTTTTTCAATTTAAGTGGCAATGTCTAGACTGCATTTGATTTTAAATTATTGCTATGTAGACAGTGAAATGCAGTAGATGATGTGAAAAAAACTCATATTTGTAGTATTCCTTTGGTTTCTTAACAAAACATTGAAGCATTGGTTAATTTTTTATCAAAGAGATTAAAGAAATATTATAATTTATGTCAATCAATATATGGATGAAAATTGGATGGATATTACAATAACACAAAACAACATGTTGATATAAAGGGATCAACTATTTGACATTTATTATGTTGCTAATCAGAATTTTGGTCAGCTGCTCATAGCATGTTATGTATTTCTATACTGTTTCTTAAACTTTAAAGGCAGCCATTCTTCATATCAAAGGTGGATGTGAAATTTTATAAAGACAGATTATGGCTGTTGCAAACCTCACTTGTAGATATATATGTACCAATATAACTTACCAGCAAAGAAAGAAGGCAGCAAAATATTATATGTTGAAGGGGACAGTGCCACCAAAAATAGCAATAAATTGACACAGGTTCCATTGCTATGAATGTTCAAGATCAAAAGGTCAATGTGACATCAAAATTTGCTGTGATAATGTTTATGTGCCCTGTAAACAGTATAATCCAAAAGCTCATCAATAGATATCAGGCTGTATATCCTAATATGTATTATTTCCATATGAATTTTTTTAATATATGTTCTTAGTAACATGTAAGTATTAATATGCTTTGATTTTTGTATCTGCTTATTGAATCTGGTAATCCCAATTTGACAATTTGTGTAAGCACATAGACTGTTATTTACCAAGGGTTAAAGATTTTCAGTCTGACTTTTGTCAATCAAGTTTTACAATGTCATTTGAGTTTAAATAGCAAATGGTTGGCACATCAGATAAATTTTCAACCAAAATTTTTATATATTTGAGAAAACAGTTTTAGAAAATAGTAAATAGAATATTTCTTCATGTTTTCCACTGAAAAACAAAATTCCATAAAACTATTTATTTATTAAGTATTTCTTGGGACATTTGAACATAAATAATTTTGCTAAACTCAATCAAAGTATATTTTTCTGAGAAATCTTGAATATACAATTTTAAGTAACTAAGTATTGTAAAATTATACAATTATGCTTTTTCTATAAATTATATATTTATATTTTATTTGTATATATAATTGGCTGGTACTTAAAATCAGTTAGTACTTAATAGGAATACTAAATCTCAAAATGGACACTTCTGTTTCCTTTACTGTAAGGATGCACTTTTCCAATTAAATTAGTTTTGATAGTGTTTCTTCCAAAGTCGTGTAATATATTTTCCACATTTATGCTTAACTAATTATTGTTAAATCCCAAGCTCAGCCTAACAACTAAATAACTTGAACAAGGACAGCCCAGACCCATTTGAAGCATATTAAAATAATTGAAAAATTCACAGTAAATTAAAACAATTTTCTTAAATAAAAAATCACAAAATGTGAAAAGCAAAATAACATCTTCATATTTTAAAAGATTTTATTTTAGAGCATTTTTTGATATTATTTTTAGCAATAAATTGCTTTTTACTATGAAAAAATGTTTCCTTTACTGTAAGGATGCACTTTTCAATGGTTCAGACCTTTCATATAATGTTTCTAAGGATTGGGATTTTGATTTTCCAACATTTATGCTTTCAGGATAATTTTTCTGACACAATGTTCTTGAGCATGTGAATCAGGAAATTTACCAAGTACTTAATACTTAAGCATAGAGTAACTGAAACTTTGAAAATAATTACTTAACACTTCTTATGAATACTTGCCAGATTTTATAAAAATTTTCAATAACTGTCATGATTTTGTAATAATTAGATTTGCAATAAACTAAATAGAGAGCAAATTTAAAAAAATGATAAAAAATGTCTGATACTGACACTTCATTCAAACATTTTGTTCCTTTAGTCTCTCAATTTAGCACTACAGCTTTTAATGTGAATAAATAACATACACTACTAATTATTCAAGCCCATGCAAGACACAACTGAGCTCAAAGCCAAGAAACTATCAAAATCACAGTAATTCACTTAATTGAAAATATAATTACAAAAAACTTGTTTAATTCTGCTGATTTAGCAAATAAATAGAGTTTAATTTATTAATGATTAGTTCTGTAATTCAATATTTCACTTGTATTTTGTGAGGATTCATTAGAAATGAACTACTATGAAATTCTTAATCTTATAAAAATTATTTTCATATGGAAATATGCTGCCTATGTCCTAGAGCCCTGTGAGTGAAGACAATTTTTGCTTAAGTTCAAGTTGAGTCAAGCCAGATTTCAAATCTTGAATCTTGTCTATTCATGTAGGGCATCAATGTTAAAATTGTAAAATCACAATTAAATAAACTATTATTTATATTTGTAATAGGTTAAGAAAATGTAAATGATAATTATTTTAAATAGATAAAGCATTTATCAATCAATGCTGATGTTAATGAATTTAATATCACTGGAATAAAATGGGAAGCTTGTTTACCAACTTGAAATCATAACCTTTGTTAATGAAGTTCTAAAATAATTCTTAAAAAAGACTAGAAAATGAAATATTTATGTGAAAGATTTCAAAAAATTTAAGACCTCCAGAGAAAACCATACTGTGCAGAATTGATTTTAGGTTGAATGCAAATGTACAGGAAATCAAAGAGAAGCTTCTCAAACACCAGTTATAAGTAAGGAAGTAGGCTGATAGGATGGTAATTAGAGAAAAGACTCTTGTGACCTTTCTTGTGAACAGGACAAACAATGGCAGTCTTCCACTCAGCAGTGAAGACACATGATTGTAAAATGGAATAAAAAAAAAGAAAAACATTGAGAAAAAGCACTGAAGAACATTTATTGACAAAATAACCAGAGAGATTGTCAGCAGTAATAAAAGTGGAGGGCTTGCATTTTGCTAGTAGGTTGCAGGTAAATTCCTCTCTAAATGTGAGATCAGAGAAGCAAATGCATAGCTCATTGTTTACTGGTGGATCCAAAGCAAACTTGGATGAGAAAACACTGGAAAATACTGATTGAAAAGGGAGGCCTTTTGTTGGTGTCACTGAAGTAAAAGGAACACTAAACTGAAAGAACACACATTAATGGTCAGATAACTACATGGTAACATCAATATGTATAGATACTGAAGGTGTAGAGCACAACACCACATCAAGAATGTTAGCTTTGCAGGTGGGTTTGTGACCATTTGTTGGAGGCTGAGATCTGCAATGCATTCCAGAATTCTAGATTCATATGAATCCTCAGCTAGAAAACTTGTCCAGTTTGCAGTAGAGAGGTTGAAATCACTGGTAAGAAACATATTGGTGGATTTTTCAACATGGTTTGAAAGAAAAGGAAGACAATTTGCAAAGTTTCCAGGGGATACTTGATAATTGCTACATGTGAGTGGGAGATAAATGACACCAATTGAAAAAAAGTGATAGTTATTGGTATGAAGGGCTGCACAGGAAAAATTGGTGTTGGCAGAGACAGGTTTGACATCATAATTTGCAATGATAGTGTTGTGTAGTATTAGAAGCATGCTGCCATGGGGAGCCTGGTCAGTATGACTAACAAATGTGGCAGTTAGTAACAGATTCCTCCCTATTCCTGATGAAATATCTGGTGCCTTTCAGTTTTCTGATAGAGTTACACACAACATGAGCACTTCAACCTGATTCCAGCCATAAAATGAGAGGCTGACAAGCAGAAGACTTTTTAAAGGGACCACAGCAGAAAATGTCAGTAGGGTTAGGTTGCAAATCTATTTTCAAGAAGACAGAGAGCACAAGCTTCTTCTCCTTGACAAGTCTTTTGGAAGAGAAAATGGTAACTTCAGGCAAACCATAAATGATAAGAGTTCCTTGAGTATACTCATCACAGATATAGTCATATTGAACAGGAGGTACAGGTATGGGAGCTGGAGAAGATACAGGGAATTTGAGTGTGGACAACTTAACTTTGATAGAAGAAAAGGCAGTTTCAAAGTATTAGTTTTGTCAATAACACAGTTCAACTTATCTGCTGACATTGGTGTCAATGCACAAGTCATAGACACAGAAGCAATTCCAAATATGGCCCATGAGCTTGACACTGTCAGGAAAGGGACCAACACAGCACCATGCACCCATCAGAGGCATTTGTTACAAGAGATTATACAGGAATCATTGTTCTTTATGACTTTCTTACAGTGATCACACTTCTTGGTAGTAGAAGTGGAGAGAGCCATCAGCCCTAAGCAAATGTAACTAATAAACTGTATAATAAACAGGCAAAAATCTCTAAGTGCTCTTAAAGTGAACATTTACCACAATTTGTTGTATGGAAAAAGTATTGATTAAATAATAATCTTCACAGGTTTGAGATACATTTGGAAATTTGATATTTTTGAGAAGGGTGGTACACTAAATCACCAATCTATCTTGCTAACACCAATAACTGTTGATGAAAGGACAGTAATATATGTTACTGAAGTTTATTTTAGAATTTAACCTTAATGCATGCTGAAATTTCTTTTAGATTATCATTATCAATCTAAGAATATAACAAAACTTTCCCATGTAACAATTTAAGGGCTAAACAATGTTGTTTTGTGTTGTTATGTGGTTGTTTTATGTATCAAAACAACATTGTTTTAATGTTATATGGTACCATTTCATTAGTCAAAACAATGTTGCTTCAACAACATCACATTAGGTTGCTTTTTGGTTATTTTTTATGAATAATAAAGCAATATTTTAAGGCCATAACAACATTGTTTTATGTTGTCACTGTAGAATCAGGGGCTAGGAACTCTACTAAGACTAAAGAACTCATTGTCACTGCAGAAGGTTGCAGAAGTGTTGTATTGTAACAGCCCTTATTCTAATAAAAGCTGACATATGTAAACACATTGGTAATTCATCCATGTAACTAGTAACTGCTTAGAAAACATCCAGGATGACCAATTCATTTGGCTTCCAGACAAAGTGCTATCCATGGAAGGAGAAGTTTGTAACTTGTTTGATCAGTGCAGTGCTACCCTATTTGTCTCATAATTTATTCTCTATCTCAATATTAAATAAACAGCTCAGTTGTTTTCTTATCTCTCAGCTCACTAAATAATAGCATGTAATTACCATGAATTCATGTTAACCAGTGGCATAATATCATCACAGTGTAATAAATTATTAGTGCATGTACATGTTGCATTTGAACAAAAAGGTTTATTATCTCTATACATAACCTAATGCAGTCCACAATTTGGGCTGCTTACTGTCTGAACACTACTAGTCACATCAGTACTTGAAGAAGTACTCTCAAATTGTCATCAGAACCTACACAATAATTATTGCAAACATAATAAATTGAAAAAGTAGAATAAGAAAGAAAAATAAATGAAGTTAATGTGAGATAAACTCTATTGAACAATTTCTATAAATTGCTCATTTTTATATATAGTACATTTTTACCTGCCTTTGTTTACAATGTAAAATCACATGATCATGTTTCCCTTGCAAATTCAATTGAGCAATAATACTACATAGCACCAATGTGAGGGGACATTAAAATAGCATTGCAAACTAAACTCAAAATAAATGGTTACAAAATTGATTAAAAAATATGTATAAAGTCTCCATGTGACTCTACAGTTTTAGTATTAGTTTTGTATGCAAAATAACATTTTATATTGCTAAACTGCTCAAGCATTGCTGCTTAAACATGCAGAAGCCCAATAAAGGGCACAACATTACCTTTCAGATTCTGTCAAACATATTCAATACAAACATTTGTTAAACATATACAAGGGAACTTATCTATTCACAAAATCATTGTTCAATAAATGCTTCAGGTGATTATCTGAATAAGGCTATTATTCTGTATAAGGCTATTACTATGAAGAAAATTCATGTCCCTTTGTTGCTTTGAATGAGATAGATTGGCAATGGGGAAGTCAATCAACAATACATATATATATATATATAAAGAATATATTACAATGCTAGTTCAGAACTTTTTGAAATTTTTCACATTAAAAATTATGTCTACCATACATGCAGATTTGTAGGGTAATTACACATCTGTATTTACAGAAGACTGTAGGTTAAACTCCTACTGAATCTCATGAATATTGAATTAATTATGATATTGAACATCATTAATATTTATTATAATAATGAACAAGTCAGATTTGAACCAGCAACCTCATTAGAATGAGTGGGATTCCATTTCACCATTTTTCAATGATTTACTAATATACTAGCACAAAAATCCATTTACCTCTTAAAACATTTATTTACAAATATGTCTAAATTCTATTTTGAATATTACAAAGCCCACAGGCAATTGTACAAAAGCAATCTAATTGTTTAATTGATTTGGGCATGGAAACGCAGAGCACTAAATTCACAAACTCTGCAAATTGTGCTTTCAACATTAATGTGAGATGAAGCTACTTGTTTATTAAATAATGCTTCTTTAGAAAGAACTGTACTGCCACAAACTGATGGTGGTCTTTACAATTTGCACCCTTTAGACTTAAAACTGATTCCATTGATTTAAACCCCTGATCTAGTTGTAGATTTTGGTGGCAAAACATCTAAAAAGTCACTTTGTCTAACAAGTTCAGTATCTGAAATTTGCCCTCCAAGTCCTTCTGAGATGTAATTTATAAAACCATTCAAATACTTGATGTTGTTGTGATTTTTAAGAGTGGACACTGTCAGGCTTTGCAGTGTAGGAACAGACAGTTTTTGGATATGGACCTCAAAACAGTCAACAATAGAATTTACTTCAGAGAACTTTAACTGAAACCTAGAAAGAAGATTTGCTTTCACCAAATTTTGATCAGAAAAAAATAGTTTCTTAGTAGTGCCTTAAGCACTAAGGAACCAATAATCAGGGTTTGCAGTAGTTGTTTATGAGTATTGCAGTACAAAGCAAACTAAAATCAAATTATCAAATGATATATTGCAAGTCTGAGACTGAAAATGAAATAAGTAAACTACTTGTTTGTGCAAATAAATTTGGGAAGATACAATAAGTTCGTAAAATATCTTTTGAAGTTTAAGTAATTGATTAATGTGAAACGTTTGAAAAATTTTCAAAATTATATATGTAGGAAGCAATTGAAATGTTATTTTAATACTTTTCTCATATAGTTACTATTTTAACTAGATGTTCTTAAGCAATGCCCCAATTAAGCTCATTTTAAACAAAAACGACTTTTTTGACAGTTGTAAGATAAATTCTGACAGCCATAAGATTATGAATTGACAGATTTAAGAACCAACCATGATTATTAACCAATGAAAATGGTTTAACCCAATATTAAATATAGCAAATAGCCATCATTCGAAATAGAAGCGGAGTTTATTCTGCAGTATGACTTCATGCATCGCCGTACATAACAATTAAATTGCTATTTATAAATATCACATTATTTTGCTTGGAAAGCAATTCACATTCCAAACTTTCCATGTTTAAGGAAATGGATGGAGATTTAGCAAGGTCACCATCAATGACTTCCAAATTGGCCTGAAAAAAATCTATCAACACTTTAAGTAAGCTGGATATGTTTTGCGAATGTGACCTAAAAATAACATAATATATTGTAATATTACACATCATACCAGTATATCGATTTAATTCAGAGTTTTTACCCTCAACCATTATTTGTTGTTGGCATTTCTATATTAATAGCTACTGATCAGTGCCAACTAGATATAGCAAAATTGACAACATATGTTTTCCTAAATCAAGAATTGTACATATAATAAGAAGGATCATTAGCGGAAATATTGCATGAATTGTTGAAGATTGGCATATTTTACAAACAGCCTCAGAAAGTTAAAATCCCGCTCAAATGACTTCCTGATTTCTTTAGGAATTCTTTTCCTTATGTTGGAAAGTGCATGTCGATATTACATTAATTTATTGCTTTCTGGAAAAACTGTTTGTTTAGCCAACGATTGGATCCATTAGCCATGATATATTTCGGCTTAATTTCATTACCTGGTAGCTAAATAAAATATGTGCATTTGATTAATTCAATGAATCTTACTTCAAACACAAAATTCTTTATTAGGGTTAGAATAGCCTGCCAGGTTTGGGCTTCTGCAGTATGACTTCATGCATCGCCGTACATAACAATTAAATTGCTATTTATAAATATCACATTATTTTGCTTGGAAAGCAATTCACATTCCAAACTTTCCATGTTTAAGGAAATGGATGGAGATTTAGCAAGGTCACCATCAATGACTTCCAAATTGGCCTGAAAAAAATCTATCAACACTTTAAGTAAGCTGGATATGTTTTGCGAATGTGACCTAAAAATAACATAATATATTGTAATATTACACATCATACCAGTATATCGATTTAATTCAGAGTTTTTACCCTCAACCATTATTTGTTGTTGGCATTTCTATNAGTGCCAACTAGATATAGCAAAATTGACAACATATGTTTTCCTAAATCAAGAATTGTACATATAATAAGAAGGATCATTAGCGGAAATATTGCATGAATTGTTGAAGATTGGCATATTTTACAAACAGCCTCAGAAAGTTAAAATCCCGCTCAAATGACTTCCTGATTTCTTTAGGAATTCTTTTCCTTATGTTGGAAAGTGCATGTCGATATTACATTAATTTATTGCTTTCTGGAAAAACTGTTTGTTTAGCCAACGATTGGATCCATTAGCCATGATATATTTCGGCTTAATTTCATTACCTGGTAGCTAAATAAAATATGTGCATTTGATTAATTCAATGAATCTTACTTCAAACACAAAATTCTTTATTAGGGTTAGAATAGCCTGCCAGGTTTGGGCTGTTTCTCCAATGCTACATATAACTAGTGCGCATAAATTGAATTTAATATATATATATATATATCAATCAATCAAAACAAACATTTAAATAATTCTGAAACGCCAAAAAGAATTTTCGTTATAAATTTTTTTTTCACAAAACTCAGTTTTACACGTCCCTATAAGACATGTCCCGTATATTACAATTTTAAAATTATATTCTAAAAATAATAATGCAGTATCCATTAAAAAATAAATAATCACTATCAAATACTTGCTCTTGTGTGTTCGCGATCACCTCGATATTGAAATACAAGCAACATTTATAAGAAATTCGAATTCATAAATTATAACTTGCATAAAGTAACTAAAATGAGGTAATTATTTGTGCTTTAATTAATCCAAATTGCTAATCACTTTTAATGTGATATGATACCAATACTTAGAAACGTTGATCATAGATTTATGTACGAGAGATTTTAAAATAGAGGTGCTTGCTGCGGGTGTTTCTTAATTTTTAACACATTGACTGCCATGTATCCATTTAATTGGATACATGTTATATCCCAAATTTGCCTCGTATCCATATAATTATTTCAGATGTTTTTATTTGTGGACTTTTAAAAGGCGATCAATGATATTTTGACGTGGAATGCATTAAAAAAATAAATTAAAAAAAATTGGGCCTATTGCTCACATCAAGGATTTGGCTGTGGCAGTCAATGTGTTAATGAAGATTGTAGTCCATTACTCTTTCAAATGATACTTTTAATCAATTTAACCACTGTAATGAAATGCTCTTGCAAGCTGCCGTCAAGCTCTGACGTGGGGTAATTCATTGCTAGTTAGAATTGGCTGTCTAGCATTTGCTTTGTGTTCAAAATTTAATGTAGCAATAATGTTCATAAGATTTTCTATCCAATCCTAAGTATCAGATAGTTTTTATTTAGTGGTTTTGCAAATTTCTAAATTTTGAGTCTATTGAAGTAGTTCAAATAAACTCAGTGTTCGTAATTTTGTACTAGAACTTTTTGTAAAGTTCAACTAAATTCACAAATTTTTTACTTAAGACTTAATTTCATTTTGCATGATACACTTCCTGTTCTGAAATGTAAACTACTAAAATTGTGAATTAACTTCAACAATTAAACATTATAATAAATGTATTTTATTCGCATAGGTTAGGTTCATTAACAGTTAAAGGAGAAATCTAAGTGCTAGAAAAAGCTTTAATAAGTGCATTTGTAAATATTAATTTCTTGAACTGTACTCACAATATATAATATCTGAAATGAATTTGCTTTCCATATTAATTCAAAAATAATACTTTTAATAATAAAAGTAACTTTAGTTATAATGTAGGGACAGGCGAGGTGGGATTCTATTTCTAAAGTTTTAATTTAGTAATAATTAATCTAATTAATATAAGTTTGTTTTTAGAGAAACGCATTTATCCTTCTAGAATATTATTTGATGTCCAATTTCCATTAAATTTCAAGTTATTTCCAATAATAGTACTATCAGACATTATTTGATAACCTCCGAATTGATGCTATGTTATATAGATTCCCTAGAAATGGGCATTTGTGTCTTCTGTAATGTAAAACTTTTCAAATGTGATCTACGATTGTCTAACTTACTCAAAACAATTTAAATTGAATATATCTCATTGAGATATATATATATATATATATATCGGATTTTGGTGATCCAATATATTTGACTAAAGCTGCAAAAACATCAAAAGTCATAAAATAAAATTGATTATAATTGGGCTGTTTGTCCTGAAAAATTGTGATAAGAAAAGATCCATGTAATTCGCAAAATTTTAGTGATGACCAGTATTTATATTATATCTGAAAAAGATGCATTTTTATTATAATTTAATATGAATATATATTTGTATGACAATTTCTCCGATTTCATAATTGTAATATGAATTCTGAAGACCATGAATAGCCGAATTATGTATTATTATAAATTTTTTGAGTTATCATGTTTTGATTGTGATCGTAAAAAACATTCTTGTTTACTTTAATACGAATATTTATGTAATTTTAAGTATTAGTGAAGAGATTCTGTTGCAATTTAGTATACTAAGTGAATTCCAAAGGTAAATGTACATGTACACAGAAGAGTTTTTGTGAATTCAGTTGAGATCTTTGTCATTGTAGTCCCATGTAATTTTGCAGTGAATTTAAAATTTTCAACTGCTATTTCCACTCTGATTGTAATGATCCTGGTTGCATTATCTTTCTTGACATTTCTAAGGCTCCCTCATTCTATCCTTCTTGACAAATTATGTTTATTCGGCTTTGATGTTGATTTCATCGAACTCTTTCAGACTTACCTGTCCAATCGTCGTCAGTGTGTCAAAATCAACTCGTCAATTTCTTCCCCTGCTCTTGTCTCTAGTGGTGCTCCTCAAGGTTCCGTGTTTGCTGTTCTCTTCTTCCTTGTTGCTATCAACGACCTCCCTCAATCTGTCCTCAACTCATCCTGTTTACTGTACGTTGATGACACCGCGATTTTCAACTTTCGTAGTTCTTTTGCCTCCAATATTACCTCTGATCTTGAGCTTTTGTCTACTTGGTCCTCTGTTAACCATTTTGATTTTAGCCCAGGCAAGACATGTGGTATTTCCTTTTCTGTATCTCCCCCTTCTGATCTTCCTCTTCCTGTGAACTTTTCAACTACCATACTCATCTTGGAGTTCAACTTTCTGATAACTTAAATTGGTCTGGTCATGTGTCCTTACGTCTCCGCAAAGCTCTTTGCTCTCTTCCGCAATGTTCCCTTTAATTCCACTTCTGCTGTGAAAATCTCTTTTGTTCAAGTCCATTCCTTGCGCCATTCTTCTCTATGCATCTCCCTGTTTGTGGCCTTCCCGTTCCTTGTTCCACTCTATGGAACGTTTCCAGAAGCTTTCCTTCAAATGAATCTCTCCCTTGCCATACAAAAACGCCCTTCTCAAATTCTCCACTCTCCCGCTGTCACTCTACTTCCATGCCTGTTACCTCCTCCTGTTCAATCGACTGCTCACTCGCGAAATTTGATCTTGATCCTTTTGATTTCATTAAGTTCTCTAATTCCACTCACTCTGATGATGTTGTCACTTTCTCCATTCGTCGTCCCATGAAACATCGCAACCTTCACTCGTTTTTCAATCGTGCCTTACTGCTGCTAATTACATCTTGACTCTCAACCCTCCAACAGCGATTGATTTCTTTTCCCCGCCACCGAGCTTCAAGAAATCTTTGTTGAACTTTTGGCAGCTAAGGCTTGGATTTTTAAAATCCTTGTTTTATGAAGCATACCTTACACACTTATTTGATCAATATCAAAGGCTCGCTTGTACAAATTCAATTTGTGCATGCGCCGCCTATGAACAGGATATGCTACTGCCAGTGCTTAAAAATAGTTTTAGCCCCCAAACGACCCGCAATTTTTCCATATTTTTCAACAACATACCCACTTTTAGCTCACAGGAAAAATATCATGAAAATTGAAATTCTTCGAACGAAAATAAGCAAAATCAACATAAAGGCACCGCAGCATTGTTCAAATGAAAAATACTGGTATTTGTTGCTTTTACTTTCTTAATGTACTTTATAATATTTGCAATTCTAATTATTGGTTCCTTGTCATTCTTAAAAGAATTAACAATTTAAAGGTTTACAACAATTTATATTTAGCAATTCATTGCGGCATTCATGCTTACCAATTAAAGTTTTCAATTATAATTTCAGAAGTTTTATAAATTTTGCATGTATTTAAATATTGAGCTGATTGTGAATATCGATCTGCAATTACAACCCAAATACGCACCATAGATTATTATATATTATAGGAGACTGAGGCAAAGGTGCACAGTAGTGCCACGCAGATGCACGCGGATCGTAAAAAATAAACGCTACTAGGGGTTAAAACGATGATAAATCCAATAAAATGCATATAAAGTTTAAAAAATTGTTGATATAGACCGATAGTTGAGCATAATTAACAAAATTCGTAGTACGCGGTCGATATTTAAAAAAAACGTATAAAGTATGAGTTGATAAAAAATAGAGCTATTAGACTTAAAAAAATTTAAATATGAAAGAATATTAAGGGAAATTCATAAATTTATAACTCAAAACTTGTAAAATATGTTTTCGGTAAACACAATTTTAAACAGAATAAACTGTTTTTAGTTTCAACAAATGTCACATCTTACAAGCAATAATTATTAATATAAATTAAATAAAAATAAATAATTGTTTTTGGGGTCTTAATACATGGGGACATATAATACATTGCATTTCTATCTATTCATAAGCTGCAAAATTCGGAAAATATATCTTAAGATTTCCATACACAATTCTAAAGAATCATTTTTAAAAATAATTTCTTAGACTTCGACAAATATTAATCGCTTTTGTCCTTGTTTTACATTGCAAGCATTCAAGAAGCCACCAAATGCCTACTCTCAAATTGAGCTCCTCTTTGGGCTCACAGTATCGACAAAAAGCCGATACTAAGTTTTCTCGGATTTTATCAGCATGCTATTTTCAACCCTGGCCAACTTCTATTTTAGATTGACACACATTCACAATTTCTAACATTTTGGGCAATTGCTGCTAAATTCAAATACAGCACGATAAATTGTCTTCCAACTCCAATCACCGCCTATTTGTCATCGAGTTCTTGATCTTAGTGCGTGCTTGATCTATACTACAAAAGACGCTCCACGTTGTAATGAAGTTAAACGGTCATCCAGACAAAAAGTGGTTTAAATTCTCAATGATTTTGAAAATGGTATACGCTTCTAATTCGACTTCCGATCTCCGACTTCGATTATCCTTAATTTGTGTGGAAGGAATGCTATGGGCTAATATTTCTGTGAGAGCACATTTCTTATTTGCAGTTCCTGCCACGTCAGTTATATTTTTAATAGGAAAAGCAAGTTTTGCACTGACTATGCTTCTTTCAGGGCTTCTAGGCACTAAAAATGATAACGGTAATTCCCCTGAGCTCATGTTATCCGTGGACTTCGTTTCTCTAGAAAAAAACTGTAATAAGAGTTCTTCAAATATATTTTCGAAAAAACACGATTTTCATGAAATTTACTCAAAAGTTCCTCCATTTCTGTGTACCGATTTACTGTGGCTGCATAATCTATGTACATAAAATTTTTCCAGTTACATGTGTGGTGAGATGAATAAGACAATTGCGCATCTATAAGGCAGTTGTGCAGTAACTCCCCAATTTGCTGTTTTTAAATTCCTAGTGGGAGTACAAAACGGAGTGACGCCTTTATGTACTAAAAGACGGGAAATTTGTCGATTTTCGAAGCAGCGACTACTCGGTAAGTGAGTATATTTCCACTGATTTGAATAGAGACAACTCTTTGGCACCTATCAATGTCATGTATGAAAGTTGTAAATGGCAGAACTGGTAATTGTTTCTGCATTCTAAAGCGGGTACAGAATATGGGACAACGTTGAGATCATTTGCAAGCTTAATTTAGATTAACGAAATTATTAGCAAAGATACTGTTTGCCCATTGATGTCGATATAAGCGAAGCTGTAACCAGTCTCAGTTTGTACTGTGGATAGAAGTAGAACTCCGAATAACGAAATCTTTTGTTTTTGCTTCCGATAAGTACTATAGAAATGACCAACAAGACCAACACAGTCTAAAGACGTATTTCGCTATCGCTGGACAGTCTTTCATGCAATGAACGGAATTACAGCCACACCAATAACACTTCCTACTACTGTAATTCAGTTCTGTTTGTCAGTTGCTGTAACTAGAGGCAGTAACCAGAAAAAGCAAACGTATTTTTCCCCCACTTGCTAATTTTTTTGGCAAAATCAACAGCACGTGATAATACTCGGTAATACTAGCTTTCTTTTGTTAATTAATGTTATTACATCACAATATGAAGCAATTGTGCCTGTTGAATATAAAAGAAATAGATCGAGTTTGCTGTTCTCCGCAGTTATCGTGACACGCAAAAATCGATGAAACTGCACAAGAATTGGTCCCGAGCTTTTGGTATTTCTTCTTTGAACTGCACTGGGTAGAATTTGAGGCCAACCTTTTGTTGATAGTTTGAAAATTGTCGTGATCGATATGAGGGAAACGTTTTTTTCTATCTAAAATGCATTACACTTTATATATATATATATATATATGTATGTATGTGTGTATATATATGTATGTATGTGTATATATGTATATATATATATATTGGCGCCCTATACATTCCATTTTAAAATATTGGTGCTCTATACACCTCAAGAATATATTTTGGCGCTGTATACTCGAATAACACATGTTTGCCAATATTAAATAATATACCTGTCTAAAAAAATGTAAAATCATTTAAATACTAGTATATTTTCAAAAACAACACCTAACAAAAGAGAATATAGTATACTTACATCAAATTAGTTTATTCGGCCAAGCATGCTCTTGAAACAGTATTTTTGCATCATTCATTGAGGAGCTACGCATAATTTATTAGCAAAAAACCAATTGAATGCAAATGTATTATGATTACGTGATTTTTTTATATGATCAATGCATATTTTGATTATTTTGACTTCTTGAGATTTTCACGTTATTAATGTTGCGATTGAACCTTGGGGAAATATTTAAACTGTATACACAAAGATTATTATAGCTAAAAGATTTAAAGTGTTGAACATTTATACGTATTAGTTTTATCGGAGATAATATAATCCAATAAATTTGCGTATGAAATAGGCATATTATTTAATAATCTGTAATTTACTCAAATTCAACTGCATTCGTTTTCGGTTCAACTATGTAATTATTATATCGTTAGATTTACAAAACATTAACTTAACCCTGTTCAATTAACCCTGACTATTGGTGCAGATTCAAATTTAGTCACAGCCGCCGGAAACTCTACCAATGTTTTTAAGTTTTGGATAATTAGGATTTCTGGCTAAAACAGCCAAAACCTTTCCGGACAAGGAATTGGTAAGGTTTGTTGAAACTCCAAAACCATTTTTGTATATTCGAAATTGAAATGCGAATCAATTCTGGGACTTCTAAGACATTAGGTCTTCCGTTATTTTCTGAATGGAGCACTTCAACTCTTAAGACAAAAGTAGTTGTCAATGTTTACCATGCTATTTCATGGGTAACTGGAAAATTGTGATAGGTTGAAGTAATGGGTGGAAGTCATTTCTCAATTGATTTTTCGTAGTGTTTTTTGTACGGGTTTTGGTATGAAGAATTTTTTCGGGTACGAATATTAATATCGTAGTTATTTCTTCATCGATAAATATTTCAGTAGCAAAGAACATTTTTAGGTTTTAAGTGTCATATTCTTCTGTATAACCATATTGTCTAGAGAATAATAATGGGTTTTGCAACAGCTTCTTGAGGGTGTGGTGAAAGAATAATATTAGTTTCTCGTAATAAAACTTTTTCGTTTTCAAATCCTATTGGACTAATAGGTATTTTTTAAGTAACTATTGTGTTGGAGGATATACCGTTTTCCAATCACGTTTTGCTGAAATAGTCGTCTTTATGATATTTGCATGTGACGTAATATTGTTGTAGTCATTTGCACAATAAATAGTTTTGTTTATTTGCTAGTTTACGTCTGTAGTGTTGTCGAATTGTTTTACAATTTTTAGGCGTTCTCTTGAAGAAATTGGCCGTTGATAAAGGAAAAAAAAATTCCTTGTAGTGGGGGTATTTTGTTTCATTAGTTGCTCCTGACATGTTTTTACGTACTTGATCAGAAAAAATCGTCACATTGTTAATGTCAATGCGAAATTTGAAAACAGAATTTCGTAATTTGTACTCAATAGGCAACGATAATTATTTCAAACTTTGTCAAAGAAATGGACAGTATCCAAATAGCAGATTTAGCATTAATAAGTGGTGTTTTATCTTCTGAAAATAGACTCTTCTTGAAATCGCTTTTGTTTTTTAAATTTAAGAACTGTTGCATATCTGATAATGTTTCTTCTACTGAGGTATGGTTGGTGATTTAATTTCAATATCTGGTCAAGTTTCATCTTGTAACTGTTCATCCTTAATTTCATTCGAATAAGTGTTTAATTCTCGCTCTGTTGAATCAGATAATTGCATTGTCAAACGAATTGACAGTTTAGGAGGATTGTTAAACTGCGCAGTTTCGTTTAGTATACCGCAGTTTGCGCAAATAGGCATAAATCAATAGCCAAACAAGTATCTACTATTGGACCGATCGCAGGTTGTTTGTTATTCATGAGAGTGTATTTTACAACATTTTTAAATGCTTGTGTTGAGAACTATATAATATTCAAAGTATGAAACAATGAAATTTTCTTTCCAAATGTTCATCAATTTTGCATAATGAAAGTATATCAATCTTGAGCTTTATATTTGTTACCTTCACTTGATAATCGTAATAGTCTTTGGAGTTGCAGTGATATCGTCTTTATTGCATTATTGAATTTCAAACAATAAAGTTGATATTTTTTTAATCGATTTTGAATTACATTGCCAAAACTTTACTAATATGCATTTGTTTTCCTTTTAAATAATAGCCGAATTGCGAAGTGGCCGTTGATTGGTCAATCTTCATTTGAGTCATATACATTCAAATTGTGTGAACCATTCATCAAATGTAGCAGAAGATGCAGCAATTTTATCATAGAATTTAAGAAGTTTGACAATATTTGTTGGTGTGGGATCCATGGAGAACTTTCTTACCTTCGTTTAGAAATATTCTTTTTTTAGCATGTGTAAAAATATTTTTGATTCTTTTTCTATTGGTTTTTCTAATATTGGGAATTTTTCCATTCACTATTTGCGTATATCTGCAATTTGCGGATGTAAATCAGGAACATCCTGAGTAGAATCTTTGACATTTGAATTTTGTTGAAATGCAATATATTTAACTTTAAATGTATTGAATTTTTCTTGAAGAGTAATTTTTGTTCATTTTCATATAAATCTTGCCATTCTTGTTCAAGGTTTCTTTTTTTGCTTGGGAAATAAGGATGTAATTTGTAAACTTCATCAAGCAGAATTTAGGTCGTATTTTTTAGGCGAGAAAATTTGCAAAAATGCACGAAAAGGCTATCAAAAAGTGCGATGGCAAAAATGAGAACCTGGGCTGAAAACTTGTTTGGACGGCTGACAAAAATTGAGTAAGATCAGCCGAATGTGTTGCAGCTGTTTCATCCAAGAGCCCTATCTTGTTTTGCATGGCACTGGGTGTTTTCTGTGTCACACCAAACTTGAATATCTTATTCAGTGTTTTGATAAAGTACGTGGGAAATAATATATGATACGCTTGTAATGTATACAAGGTTAGGATACACAAGCCTCATGTTTTTCCCGCGCCTCTGCAAGCTTCATATTGAAATCGTCCTCTATATGATGTTTGACTAAAATATTATGCCTTTTTGAGGTCAACATTCTTTTTTGTGTATTGCAGATTCTTTGTGGGTTGTCTTGTAGTGGGTTTTTGAATCTTTGAAACCAGTTCCACACGTTTCGCATAACACGGAATAGAAATTTTCCTTCTTGTGTAGCATTTTCAGAAATTTCAGCTCTGTAATTTCAATTTAGCCTCATTCAAAGGAGGAACTTTAGGCATTGTGAAATAATCTGTCAATAAACATTATGACACAAGCGGAAAAATATTAGCATATGATTTTAACCATTCAGAATGTAGGTGTTGCCATTAAAGTGGATCATTTAAGCGTGAAAATCGTAAATTAGGCCATGTAAAGGCATGAAGGCAAGTGCCTAGAATTCCCCTTCCTGGTAAATTTACAAGCATTTGTAGGAGTTCATTATATAGTATATGATATTTTCTTCGACTGAACTTTTGTAAGAAATTAGGTTGATCTTGAGTAACAAGTTGGCTGCAGCGCTGCGACCGAAGTTTCTGATTTTCGTAAGAATTTTAATAGAAATAGTAAAGCATAAGTGACTCTCCTTTCTTGAGAATATACTTCGTTAATGTGCTACGTTATTTAATCGAAAAATATAGACGTAAGTCTATTTGTAACATGTTCAAAGTTGGGTCACCATTTAGATATACAACCGATGAAACTAACAATATTTCTGTATTTCAATTTTATGAGAAAATATGAGTGTTCATTCCATAAGTTATGATATTCAGAGAACAAGTTAATAGAAACTTCTTACAGAATCTGGACACCTGGCAAAAGCAATGGATCATTTCCAAAACCTAACTCTCAGCTCATTTTAGAGACAAGAAAATGAAATATTTATAGCTACATACAAGTCACACTTCCTAACCGTACTCATCCTTATACCAGCCAGGCGATGGGGAACAACTTTTAACCAGTTAAGGCTTCTGGTTATCTTACCTTGATGCCCGAAGTGAAGCCCTGGTAGGTGATGACAACGATGAAAATCATATTAAAATAAAATATAATAAAGATAAATAAATAAAATATAAAGGCAGCAATTTTGTAAAAAGTAAGTTATCCGAAAAATGCTAAAATATTATTTAAAATAGCGGTTGGGGGAATATCTAATAAGAAAATAAAAAGCAACTGGAAGCTTGGGTAACAAAGCTTAAATTAGCTGAAATTACCACTTTCTATTTACAAATATTAAAAAACAACTCATTTGTTATAAAGCGATTATAATTAGCAGAACAAGTTAAGCAAATGACAAATAAATGTATGCTGGTACCAGGTGGCCAATTCAATTACGCTTTTCATTTTTCATATTGATATTTTGGAAAGATTAAATGAAAATTGAAATTAAAAAACGGAAATGACCATTTTTCATTTTCGCTTTTCAAATTTCATTTTGCCAATTTCCATTTTTAAATTTTTTCAAAAGAAAAACAAAAATTGAAAAATGAGACCTGAAAAACGAAAATGAAAAATGAAACGTTTCATTTCCGTTTTTCATTTTTATTATTTTATCGTCTTAATTAAAAATTATTTGAAAAATGAAAAATTAAAACGAAAATGAAATATGAAACATTTCAATTCCGTTTTTCGTTTTTTGATTTCGTTTTCGTTGTTATCATTCTTAAGCCCTGTTTACACTGGTTCAACTTGAAGAATTCGTCAAGCGATTTCAATAGTGCACGGTCGCGTTTACATCTGTTCCTCATGTTGATTTCATTTGACGATTTCAGTAGCGCATCGTCGCGTTTACATCTGTTCCTCATGTTGATTTCATTTGACGATTTCAATAGATTCCTAATGTAAACACCCGCAAAATTGAAAGTGAAAGCGCACGGAGGAGAGGAACGGAATATATTTTCGATCTATTTTGTGTTCAACTTTCCTCTTGACCCACAAATGTAAACGCGCCTTTCGCTATTGAATTCCTTAAAGTAAGCAAATTTTCTATTTTAATAGTCAAAAAACGACTAAATTATAGACTTTTTCTAAAAGTTATGACTAGAAGTGCTTCAATAAGCAAAATATTCATCAATATTAAAATTTTTGAAGCACTTCTAGTCATAACTTTTAGAAAAAGTCATGACTAGA
>CABFPE010000277.1:114681-167896 GCA_900660155.1 Hofstenia miamia | reverse complement strand
AATATATATATATATATATATATATATATATAGGGGTCATGTTGATATTGAACGTCCTGTCAACCTACCAATACATTTGAAGGACTCAATATGTCAATCATGAAAATATGTATAGCACATTGATCGAAATGCTTCGCGAAGCATTTTAAAAGTCTAAATTTGGTTAGCAATAATCAATTCATCAAATTTCTTGAAGATTTGGAGTTCTTGGGGAGCTGTCATATGCTACTTAGGTAAATTAGTACAAGCATGTGGATATGAAAATGGTTTCAATATTCAGTTTGCATACCGACCTTGATAATCGATTGGTTCTTAACGATTATTCTTTGTAAATAATATGTTGTGTGATTGGCTTCAGATGGTGATTTAAATTTGCAATGGTTTGTATTGTGTTAATATGTTTAATACTAAAAGTCTAATTCACTACAATAGTCATTTTATATTCTAATTTACTTCCAAAATTGTACATTTTTTCTTATATCTATTATTAGGCTGGAATGAATGCAATTAAATCATCGGATCTTATCATCGCACTCGGGACTCGTTTATCACCCTTTGGAACATTGCCTCAGTACGGTAAATCTTATTGGCCTTCCAAAACTGCCAAAATCATTCAAGTAGATGTCAATGCCCGACAGCTAGGTAGAACACAAAAAGTAACACTACCAATTATTAGCGATGCTCGCGATTTTGCCTCTCGGTTATTGCAACTGTTAAAGGTTTGAATGATTTACAATTACAAATATAGTTGTATTATCTATTGAATACTTTGTGATTGACTATATTTTAGAAAGAAAATGACTCTGATGTCTTATGTCGCATGTCCTCTTCAGAGAGACTGTCAGAAATAGGTAGACTTAAGTCAGAATGGTCAGACTTATTAGCAACGTTTACAAAGGGTAGTTCAGAGGATGGGAGAATAAAACCCCGAATAGCTTTGCAAAAACTACAAAGTCGTTTACCATCTGATGTCATTGTGTCGACTGATATTGGAAACATCTGCAGTGTCTCTAACAGCTACCTAGGCTTCAATCGACCAAAATCGATGTTAGCCGCTATGACTTTTGGCAATTGTGGTTATGCGTTTCCAGCATTGATGGGTGCAAAGGTGTTCAGTTACTTTACATTAATTTAACTGATTTTTGCTCTAGGTTGCTGCGCCTGCACGCCCGTGCGTAGCTTATGTCGGTGATGGTGCTTGGGGCATGAGTTTAAACGAAGTTCTAACTTGTGTGCGTGAAAATATTCCACTAACAGCAGTCGTCTTTCGAAATGAACAATGGGGCGCTGAGAAAAAAAACCAGGTCTTATGGTTCGGTGATCGATATGTTGGCACTAATCATCAAAATCCTCCGCAAATGTCGTACGCTAATATTGCTAAAGCCATGGGTGCAGAGGTAAGTTGAATATATTCTAGAAATATTAGGGCAATATTTAGATAGTAATCACACAATTTATTCCTTTGCTAGTACAAAATTTAAAGTAAAACATTGTTGAATAAAATAGCCAATCGGTAAGAACAGTTTGTTTGGTTGTGCTCCAGCAACCGCAACGAGTCGCCAACACTTTTTCCTACACAATTAATTATATCGAAAATACTCCAAATTATTGGATATGCAGTTTCCACTGTACGAAAAACCAGAAAGTTTGGCCTTTTGGAAAATGTATTTCAGAATCATTCATTGATTGGAGCCCCCTGTAATCTGTGACACGTAGCAACTGCTCGGAAACCTCACCATAATTTGATGATAATCGCCCTGCATAAATCTATCGTTTTAGTTCGTTTTCAGCGAACTGATTCAAGTAAATAGACGGGAGAGAAGATATCGAAATTAACAAAGCATCATTAAAATATAAACTGTACTACTCGCTGTACAAAAGCACGTTTGACATATTTTTGGAAATAATTGTGTCAAATACAACAACGATAGTTATAAGGATCCCTGCTTGCATTAGGGAGTGTGATGCTTCATTGAATGCTTTTTACCATACATGAGAGTTGATGAAAGTTTGGTTGCTGTTGGCCCTCAATACATGCTTCATAAAGAATTGATAAATGCAAACATATTGATGTTATCAAGTTTCCTTAGAGAGCAATTGAAATCAAAATTATCGAAAAAGTATTAAAAGTACTTCGTAGACATCATTTACTCTATTGAGAAAGCTGCAATTGCATTTACAGTGACATAGCGTCAGGTTGAGGAAAAAATTATTTAAATAAAAAAAATTGATTTTGGGAAATGCAAAGTCGTAATGTATCTCTAAATTCATACATTTTGTTACTTTAGAAGCGGATTTTTTGACAACACGCAATGCAACACTGAACTGATGCATCTGTTGATGCATATCATTTGGTAAATAGAAATTTTGAAGTAACTTTCCTTGGAATAAAAATTGAAAAATTTCACTTTTTGAACTCTGCTAAAGTGCGTTTCAGAAACTCATTTGCCTGACATCAATCTAAAAGATTGCATTCTATAATACCATTTTAACCCTGCTCAATATTTAGATTGAGTATTATGATTTAGGGAATTATCTGTGCTCATGAAGATGAAGTGGGCGATGCGTTAACTGCAGCTCTCTCCGCTCAAAAAGATGGCCGCACAACTGTCATTGAGGTCATGGTAACGCGTGAGCTTGGTGATCCTTTTAGACGAGATGCTATGCGGCTTCCTTCAAGAATTCTTCCTAAGTATAGTAAATTCACATGCAAAGAAGAAAGTGCCACAGGGCAGCCTACCGACCTTAACGTACAAAACATCCCATCTCCTCACTGAATCTTCCCAATATTTTTTATCGGAAATATTTGTATAGAAAACTGCATGCCGGCATTTAGAGTTTTCTAATTTCTAGTTTTGTAATTCTAATCTTTTAAATTAAATAGTTTATTTTTGTTTTATGGAAGGGAGAGCGACTTACACTAAATTTAGTTGTTGCTGGAATGGGACTATACGGAGATTAAGTTAGCTTAAAACAACATTGCGTGCTGCTACAAATCTTGAAACTCAATCTTTTGGAGAAATTTTGAGTTTCCATTCAAGATTATGCTGTCATAAACCAACTTCTAACCCAATGCCTGCAACGGTGTTTGGGTTTATAAATTGGTTTCCTGTAGTTATTGTAAATATAGAATGCTTTATAAATGACAAACCAAATAAGCTAAGGTATTCCATTTACATTTATGTGGTATCGACAGAATGAATTGAAATAATGAAAATACACTGACATCAAAAATATTGTAACCTTGCATCGACTTTTATAAAAAGTTTATATATGATTTTAACAATCAACGAAGGAAAAGCAATTTACTTGAATGGGAATTTTGCATTGTATTTAGTGCATTTTGTTTTTTTGCAAACAATAATTTTTTAAGTATTTCTTGCAGGGATGAAATTGTGACTCTGATCAAAATATCCTCTCCCACTTTTCATCGTGTACAGTTGGATCCATCTTGGGGGGGGGTTAAATTTTTTAAATGGCACAAAACTATATATAAAGATAAATTTACAAATGGGTGTTTATACTATTTCGGGTTAACTAGGTTATCAATGTTTTACGAGTCATTTTTTACCCCAGACATCTTGCTACTGCACGTGACCCTGTGGTTTCATAAGCTCGTTCAGATTTATTGGTAAAACTCTGAAACTGCAGCGTTTTTATGTTACTAATGCCCATTCTTTTTGTTAGTGTTTTTTGTGTTGTCAAGATGGACCCCAATCAATTAGCAGTGTAAATTCTAACCTAAATGTATGTTTTAGATTTAATATGATCCGACTGTATCCTAAGCAAAATAGAATAGTTTTACAATAAATTATGATGACTTTGATGAAAATGCAAATATTTACATTGTTGATGCGTGAAGGTGAGGAAGGTAATTATGATGAATTCAATAATGAACAAGGTGAAATAAATGGTGATGATCTCGAAGAATTTGACTATAACGACGTGAAATTAAAGAGATTGCTTTCCTGAATTTCTGCGCTATCTCAATCTCAGGCTTGATAGTCAGAATTAAGGGAAGAAAGGAGAATGTTCGACAAATTAGCTGTGATACGTGAATTATTTGATTTACTAACAAAAAATCTTAAAAATTATTACTTTCCAAGAACATATGCCACCGATTGTGAAATATATCAAGAACTATCCAGTAAAATATGGAATAAAAATTTGGTGGTTTTGCAATGCTCCGACTTTTATACCATAACCAGTCAAGTTTATTTAAGTAAATCTAAATGGAATGCCTGCAAAAGAAGTTGGAAAAATTTTTATGGAATGTTGCACTCCTATATTAAGGTGATAACGGCTGCGCTCATAATTTCTGTTCCTCGATATCATTGATAAATGGAGGTCTTGAAACATCTACAATGGTTAGTCATGTTCCTGTGTGAAATTTGGATGTTGTTTTTATTAGCCCAATGCATTATGATAACCAGATTTCAGACTATGCAAAAAGACCAGATATGATTGCAGACTATAAGCTTGTGGACAAAATGACAACATTCATTTTCAATTGATGCAAAATTATAATTAAAATCATTCAAAATCATCCATACATTTAAAAATTCAATTATTTAGTTACTATTAACTAAAAATGTTAAGAATACTAAAGTTCAATTAAGCATTGAATTGTGGACAAAATGGTAAATTTGATGGCCAGATGAGCAACAGAACGATGGCTGATGGAATTACTTAATACATGTATCGATGTGTGTCGTATAGCCTCGTACCTGCTCTATAAAATATTGTTTCCTTCTAGGAAGACATCACTGCGCAATTTTCTATTTGAAGTATGCAAAAATGTAATGAAGCATTGCATGTCTCCTCGAAATATTCCTACCAATATTCTCCACGCTTAATGTCGCATCTTTATCTCAAAGTTCGGATCTACTTCTACACTACCAAGTACATGTACATCTACAACCGCTAATACAAGCACATCTTCCAAGTGNATAAAAATTTGGTGGTTTTGCAATGCTCCGACTTTTATACCATAACCAGTCAAGTTTATTTAAGTAAATCTAAATGGAATGCCTGCAAAAGAAGTTGGAAAAATTTTTATGGAATGTTGCACTCCTATATTAAGGTGATAACGGCTGCGCTCATAATTTCTGTTCCTCGATATCATTGATAAATGGAGGTCTTGAAACATCTACAATGGTTAGTCATGTTCCTGTGTGAAATTTGGATGTTGTTTTTATTAGCCCAATGCATTATGATAACCAGATTTCAGACTATGCAAAAAGACCAGATATGATTGCAGACTATAAGCTTGTGGACAAAATGACAACATTCATTTTCAATTGATGCAAAATTATAATTAAAATCATTCAAAATCATCCATACATTTAAAAATTCAATTATTTAGTTACTATTAACTAAAAATGTTAAGAATACTAAAGTTCAATTAAGCATTGAATTGTGGACAAAATGGTAAATTTGATGGCCAGATGAGCAACAGAACGATGGCTGATGGAATTACTTAATACATGTATCGATGTGTGTCGTATAGCCTCGTACCTGCTCTATAAAATATTGTTTCCTTCTAGGAAGACATCACTGCGCAATTTTCTATTTGAAGTATGCAAAAATGTAATGAAGCATTGCATGTCTCCTCGAAATATTCCTACCAATATTCTCCACGCTTAATGTCGCATCTTTATCTCAAAGTTCGGATCTACTTCTACACTACCAAGTACATGTACATCTACAACCGCTAATACAAGCACATCTTCAAAGTGAACACTATGTTATTATTGTCGAAAGTCACACGATATAGGGAGTTTTGCAATTTTTGCAATAACTTTGTCTGATAATTCCAATAAGGCCACTTCTATGAGGTGTTATTTCTGCCAATAAATCTAAAATTAAATATTGTGTTTGTTATGCCATGTTTTTCGATTATTAAAAAAATTATTTCTTACTTGTATCAATAGATTTTATTTGGGGTCACTTTTGACACCAACAGGAAACCATGTAAGTAAAAATAGTCAGGAATGCTTGAGTTATAGCGCTTAGTCATTTTTATTTATAATTCCGTTTCAAATAATTTTAAAATTTTCATGTTTATGCATGGATAATGTCATTTTTCTATAAATATGGAACCATAGAAGAACAATTTTATCACTTGCCTTAAATGAGCATAAAGATTAATTTTTGTGATAGTTGAAACAATAGTATATTTCTATGATTAATGAAAAAATTCGATGTAAGTACAAAACATCCTAAAAAAGGATCAAACGAAATTTACAAAAATATCACAAAATTTCTATTATTAAAAAATTTTTGATGTTGAAGATATAATACAGCTAGCAATGTCAATAACTGATTAATTGAATTTAGGCTACTTTTTAAGAGCACCCTTCACAAGACGTAAGAGGAGACGCTAAATCTAATATAAAGTATTTCATGAAATTTGAATTCGCAATGCAAAAATTGATCCTAATGCGAAAATGAAAGTTGTAATATAGAACATTGTACAATAAGCCTAACAAGTTATTTTTATTAATTTTAGGACAAGATATGATAAGAGATTCTTTATTCAGTTAAATGTTCACAATTATATAACTGAGAATTTATTTGAATAGCTTCAATAAATCCACAAAACAGTTACAAATCACATAAATTTTCGGCACGTTATAAAGATCTCGATACTGAACTGACAAATTTGAATGATGATGAACTAAATGACCATTCATCCAGCAGCGGATACAAATTCTTTTGCAACAGCCGTACTATCGAATTATTCACTTAGCATTTTATCTTGCATTGGGACTCCTCTAAGAAATATTTCTCTATCCGCCACTGCATTAATCTCTACATAGTCCTTTAACTTGCTTTTTTTCTTTAATTTTCGTTTTTCGACTTTGCAGTGAATTTTGCATATTGCCTTTTATTAGATCTTTATGCAGTTCATTCTCGTCATTTTTTGAAAGTTTTTACATCGCAAAATAATTTAACATATAGAATAATTAGGAAAAAGAAGTAATTGGTCTTGATGAAAATGGAAATTGTATAAAGTAGATAATCAGGGAAGATAGTATATGGTAAGGACAGAAACTGCCATGGAATATTAGTCATCCTGATACTCATTCCTCCGACAACACAGGCACTTAATGAAGTATTCCAACCGGTAGTGGTAAATGCATTAAGGGATCAAATGTAATTGAGTCATATAAAATCGCAACAGCATTTAGACCAAATCTCTTCAAATTACCCACTGGAAATTCTGGGAAGACATTTCTTATGGAACTTAACCGTTTTCTTCGGCTCTTTGTAGGCAATAGTGAAAGTGCATCGACAGCTCTGTATGTCTTATTTTACTTCCCCCTCTTGTTCTACAAAAGGTATCAAACAGAAATATGACGGATGAGGACTTAAAGGATCTTTGCACAAGAGGCAATTAATGGTTCAAATGCAATATTTGGGATCTAATTTTTGCAGCCAAAGCTATACAAGAGAGAGTAAAGTCATTGGTCTCCAATAACTCGTGCACAGCAATAAAATATGCGAACTTAGTAACCAAAAGCAAATTTAAAAGCATCAGTCCTTGAAAGCGAAACTCGAAGGTATCTCTTACCAGTTACTGATGAAATTGTTCATGCCCTAGAATCAAAGCACCCTAATGCCCAACATCTGGATAATGAAGCTATGGAAGGTGACATGCCACTTTTCCCGAGTGCTATTTTTCCGAGATAACAAGAGAAAGGATAAAAATGTGCACTACATTGATCTGGAGAACCAGGTCTTAATGAGTTAGACAGTCTTAGAGCTAAAAGAATTTTGGCAACTTCCATTGTTCGTTCACATTCTGATAATTTGTGCAATGCGCTTGTCCTTCTATCAAGGAGGCTTGTTGGCGAATATTTAGAGCCTATCCACTTATCATCCTAAACTGCAAATCGAATGATTGCACTCGACAAGAATCCTGGTATACAACCTATTGGCATCGTGAAATCTTTCGAAGGATAGCTACAAATGCAGCCCTTTAAACTCTAAAGTACGACATCATAGCTGCAGGTCAGTCAGCTGATATTGAAACAGCTGTTCAAGGATGAAGGATATCTACGAAAGCTGAGAAGCTATTTTATTTGCAGATGCAGAAAATGCCTTCAACAGGTTAAGCTGCAAGCTTGCCTTACATAATGTTAATTAGTTGTCCACTATTTGCACGCTTCCTAAAAAATATTTATGGTAACGTAGCTAGACTTTCAATTGGAGACAAAGTGATTTTCCTAAAGAAAGGTACTACTCAAGTTGATGTTGCAGCAATGTCCATGTACAGCATTGCAAAACTGCCACTGTTTTTTTTGACAACACAAACCCATCGGTACGACGCATATTTTTGCGGATGATGATGTGGGTGGAGAGAGATCTGGGATGTTCTATCATGATGGAGGAGAATAACACAGATTCATTCCGACAATTACAAAGCTCTTGAGGATAATATGAGACAAAATTTACTTCCAAATTTGGTGGCCTTAGAATTAGAGACCCAATTTTAACCTGTTGCGAAGAAAATGATTTTTCTATCAAAGTCATGCAACCCCTGAAGAGCCTAATTCTGCCACAATCAGAAAAGATATCATTGACAACTACAGCCGAACCGAACAGCCTAGTGAAGATTTGTCTCAAAGAAATACATTATAATATCGAATCCAGATATCAACAGCTGTTAAAGAAAAAGAATGGAGATCAACAGAAAAAGATTTAAACATTAAAATACAAAGGTTGCTCTTCAAGGCTTACTTCTCTTCCAATAAAACAAAAGGGAATTCACCTCAACAAAAGCGAGTTTAGAGATAGCATCCGTTTCAGGTATTGCAAATCGTTATAATACATTTCGTGACATACTACCTGAAATATTATCTGAAGTTTGTATTGATACTAAAAATGAACCGCATCTCACACCAATAGCAACGGAGTTCCTGCCCTATTGTAACACCTCTGATGGCGCCGTTGGGTTTTGGATTTATTGCCATCACACATTCTTTGATGTAAGGGTATTTAGCTCTTGTGCAGCCACCAATGCTCCAAGAACTTTAGCAGAAAATTTCAGAGCTAATGAAACTGAGAAAGCAAGGCAGTAACAACAGAGAGTGCTAGAAATTGAATACTCCTAATTTGCACCATTGGTGTTCAGTGCATTTAGTGGAGCGTCCCCGCTCACTGAAAACTTTCTAAAACAGTTTAATAAAACGCATACCGACTATTCCCTAACTTGCAACTGAATAAGATGCAAACTTGGCTTCTCTTTGTTACAAAGCATGATACTCTGCATTCATGGAACTAGACTACACCATGCAATTTCCAGGCTTGAAGTTGATCATCATTTAGCTGAAGCCAGCCACTACCTCAAATGGCACTGACAGTTCTTTTTTGAAATGAATTTATTTTAATTCTGTTCCAAAATGCGAAAGCCTGACTGAATATTTATTTTATCAGAATTTAACTTCTAGAGCATTTAACGGAGAATGAAAGAAGAAGAATAATTGTCGTCCTATCGAGATTTCCAAGATAATTTCTTTTGTAACAAATTTGCTCGGCGGTGGAATGCATTTTTGAAAGTTTGATCATTATATTAATTATGATGTGCCAGAAGATAGAAACTCCTATATACAAGGCGTTACACGTGCTGGTTATTACTGAATTTAATGATTGGCAATCACATTCGTTTTTATTCTTGAAGATGCTGTGATTTTAAATCAAGTTCAGGATTATTTTAATGTTAGCATTGTGGAATTAACTGATGAATTGGACGTTGTCTCATGTATTCCGTTAGAAAACAAAGCCTCTTGATATTAGTTTTAACATACGCATTTTTTGAAACTCACTTTTATTTATGTGTTCTTTATTTGATTTTTATGTTATTATTTTGTTTAAATAACATGTTAATTTTTGACAATATATAATAATTTTTTCTTGTTTTTCTTTACATTATGTTGACAACTTTTATTCTTTTGACGGTATTGATTAGGTGACAAGAGGTTCTCTTTTGTTTGGCTTCAAATTCATTATGATTGATCGTCAGTGTTAGCAAAGGGTTTTTTTCCATCACTTCAACACAATTACCACTTCAGCGAAAATTACTTGCATCTTTGTGTAAAAGCAAATTTTGTCAAAAGGCTTTGTCGTCATTGAGGCTGTAATGGAAGCTGGATTTAAGCACAATTGTTGTAATGTATGAGCTCAATTATTCAAGTTGTTTAGAATGGGTAGCGTGCTTTATTTATTTAAGAATGCATAACTTATGCTTGCTAATAAGAATATGCCAATAAAATGAAATTTTCAGGGACTGTTCAAGATATACATGAGCAATTCATTGCTGAATTTGTAATGTCACCTAGGAAACTAACAATGTGTGCAGAATGGAAAACTGCGCTTTTTATCTGGGTAAATTTCTTCAATGCAGAATGAAAGAAATCAGTATATGTACAATGATAGAATATTCCGTCCACGCCAGACATAATTTGTAAGGGATTTATTTACTCACCTAGCTTTTCAATTAGTATGTTGTTGTTAGTCAAATCAAAGGCTTTTGGGAGATCTAAGCAGGCTGCGGCTGCAAATNTAGCAAAGGGTTTTTATTTCATCACTTCAACACAATTACCACTTCAGCGAAAATTACTTGCATCTTTGTGTAAAAGCAAATTTTGCCAAAAGGCTTTGTCGTCATTGAGGCTGCAATGGAAGCTAGATTTAAGCACAATTGTTGTAATGTATGAGCTTATTCAAGTTGTTTATAGAATAGGTTGCGTGATTCATTTATTTAAGAATGCATGACTTATGCCTGCTACTAAGAATATGCCAATAATATTATAATTTTCAGGGACTGCTCAAGATATACATGAGCAATTCATTGCTGAATTTGTAATGTCACCTAGGAAACTAACAATGTGTGCAGAATGGAAAACTGCGCTTTTTATCTGGGTAAATTTCTTCAATGCAGAATGAAAGAAATCAGTATATGTACAATGATAGAATATTCCGTCCACGCCAGACATAATTTGTAAGGGATTTATTTACTCACCTAGCTTTTCAATTAGTATGTTGTTGTTAGTCAAATCAAAGGCTTTTGGGAGATCTAAGCAGGCTGCGGCTGCAAGTTTATTAGAATTGAGGGATTCTTTCTCATTTTCAATAGCATTTAATAGTGCATCAGTTGCTAAGAAATTTTAACGAAATCCAATAATGAACAATCCTGTAGAAAACGAAGAATGATTTAGTGTAAGTATTGCTAAATATCTCACTGATATTTAACATAAACTAAGATAAGATATGAGATTCTTTATTCAGATAAATGTTAAATATTAACTAACTGAAAATTTATCTGAATAGCGGCAATAAATCACAAAGCACATAAATTGCAAAACCAACAGATAAGACAAGATAAGATAAGAGATTCTTTATTCAAATAAATGTTAACAATTAAATAACTGATAATTTATTTGACACAAAACACATGGTTGAAATTGAAATGTTTTGTAATTCCGTTATACAATGAGCATGTTTAGAAGCCTGTTTATAAATTTCTAAAGCTTGAGCTTCTGCTGTGTTTGTTGTTTCCTTTATTTTCTTTTCAATATAGCAACTTTCTAACTTCATGGTACTATATAAATAAGAGTTTTAATCTGGTATATTATTTATTTTCAAAATAATTTATATCGTAAAAGCGTGGTGAAAAAGCTACAATGTAATGGGATTTCTAGTATTCAATGCAAAAGAAATGAAGAAATGCTTAAGGATGAAATCTCATTATTGCTTCAATTATAATAATATGATACTACTAAAGAGGTATGGCAAATGTCCGCCAAGCACCAATTCACCTATCGGCTCTTGTCGTTTAATGCAAGCCTACATTCAATTATTTGCGGGTTTGTCATAATTATGTGAGAAAAATACACCGACAAATATTCGACACAGTATTTTTTGTTCACTATGCGGATCTGAAGTTAAAATTCAAGCTGAGTTAGAGCAATGCTTTGACATATCGATAGTTGATGTAAATTTCTTATGACGCGAAGTACTAACGGATATCATTATTTGTTTATTAGCATTAGAACAGCGAGTACTCCTTGAGAATAAATTCATGTTTCAAATGCGAAAATTATTGAATAGAAACAAAATTTCTCCAATTCCAATTCAATGAGATTATCAACATTATTGGAGGTATGTGTACCTGCTAGTGTTTTTGTTGAATGAATGATGAAGCAAACGAAAAGGCTTTTAGGTCATTTCAAGTGTTACAAAGATTTCATAAATATTATTTTCATTATTTTACTTATAAAACGAATTTTTGCGTTTAGAAACATGGAAAAAATGAAGCTCCATGTATTTGATGCTAACTAAGAAACTTTAAATCAAGTAGTTCAAACGCTACTCAACATTCAGTTGTCATTGTTTGTAGGGAATTGGTGCGAATTCGTCGTCACCATGTTGTCTCAAAATAAATGCAAATCTACATGAAGCCAAGCTTTAATCGATCAATTATATTTACCTAATCATTTTAATCATTTATTTGAAATCTAATTTTTTAATATATTAGACTAATGAGCGAATGCGAAGTCTACCATGACTTTTAAGACTAAATGCTATTTTCAGTTTTGGCTGATACAACAGAAATTTTTGGATTGCCGCAAATAGTAGATTTCTAGTATTCAACTTATTAATTTAAGTATAATTGACATTATTAAATGGATGTGTTTGTCATGGTCATCTCAAACTGACATTGTAGTCTTAAATTACTAACATTATAATTTCAATTTTATTAAACTATGCATGTAATTGTTAATATCATAATTTTGTAATTTGTTTTACAATGTACTAAAACCATGTCATAATAACAGATACAAAATTACTGACAACAGACGAAAACATTGTTTCACAAAAACACCCCTAACACAATTCAGAATAGGTGTAATTGCCGGCTGATAGTAATCTAATGACTGTTTTTCATAATCAGAAATTTTTTTATTACAATTTCTTGCTAAAAATGATTCACCCGCATAAATGCTTCACTACAGTGGAATATTAGCTGCTGACTCTAGATTAATAATAGCAAAATAGTTGATCAGATTATTTGTGCAAAAATTATCAACAAATCTCACTACTGGTATGAAAACCTGTAACAAAATAACTAAAAATAACAGGACAATGAACTGAATAAAGCAGTATAAAATATAAGAAAATCTACAAAAATTTAATCAAGTATTAACTTTTTACTAAGTTAATCATTGAATTTGANACACAATTCAGAATAGGTGTAATTGCCGGCTGATAGTAATCTAATGACTGTTTTTCGTAATCAGAAATTTTTTTATTACAATTTCTTGCTAAAATTGATTCACCCGCATAAATGCTTTACTACAGTGGAATATTAGCTGCTGACTCTAGATTAATAATAGCACTTTAAGATATGCTAGCATTATCTATGTACATCTTTAATTACTTTTATCCAATTTTCTTTTGCAAAATAGTTGATCAGATTATTTGTGCAAAAATTATCAACAAATCTCACTACTGGTATGAAAACCTGTAACAAAATAACTAAAAATAACAGGACAATGAACTGAATAAAGCAGTATAAAATATAAGAAAATCTACAAAAATTTAATCAAGTATTAACTTTTTACTAAGTTAATCATTGAATTTGATTAAATCAAAGTAAATCTACTTTTCACAAGATTAATTTCTTCAGTTCTCTGTAATTCAAATTGTTCTTGACGAAATTATGGAAAAAAATTATCTTTTAGATTTATGGTGTAACAGATAGTTCAGTTTGGTAGAGTTTCTTTCATAATACTTAAGTTTACCATATTTTGTAGAAAACAGATGTTTACTTTTGTTTAATGTAAAAATTTGAAAGTAGAATGCATTAGTTTTATATTTCTTTTATTATCCCAAAATGAGATATTTCTCATTTGCAATTGAAATTATTTATTGAACGCAATTCTTACATCTATGCACATTTTTGAATAGCATAAGATAAGATAGCTTGTGATGTAAGATACCAACATACAATGCACGAACACAACTTTAAGCTATTACAAATTTAATTTTGCGTATGTAACTGAATAGTTATGGATTTCTTCCACATAGTGCAGCAAGCATTTGTGCATCATTTAAGCTCAACTCACGATTCGTTCAATGCAGACATCTCTTTCAACAGCAAAGTTTTTAATTTCGGTTTTAAAAATCTAAACTCGTTAATGGAATCTAAGTTCTTGGGGAATTATATAGTGCATTCTGAACTCAAATTAGTATTTAATAAAGGAATGTTGCATTCTCTCTTTGCGTAAATTAATGAAGACATTTTAAAAAGTAAAAATAGTCATTTATCAGTTAGAGATTGTATTAGTATATAGTTTGTTTGTTTCTTAGTTTCATTTTTTAATAAATTAATTGCTTGGTATTTATTTTTAAATGGAGTGATTTTATGTTTTAAATTAAATGCGTTAATTTGAATAGCTTACATTTTAAATTGATTGCGTTATCTTTAAATTTGAATGCGTTATGTTTTAGTTTGAATATAGAAATTTTTAATTTGAATGCGTTAGTTTTTAAATTGAACGGTAAAAGGTGTAGATCAGGTTATGAACCGGCGTATGGTCACTAACTGCCATTTTTGTTTTTAAAGCATTTATCGAATGATAAATTGTATCAATGATCGATCATTGTTATCAAATGATATTTTGTTGTAAAATATAATATAATTTTTTGTAGTTTTTCTTAACTATATTTAAGTTGGAATTTTTGACATACATAAAAGGCTGGGGTGGATAAAATTACCCTACCTACTTATTTGTTGTACTGGTGAACCAATCTGTGGAAAATTTTGCATGTGGCAAACCTGATCATTAACATTTTCAAATACTTTAACATTATTCCAATTGACATAATTTTTGCTGAAATCAGCACTTTTTGAATTAGGTATGGATATTTTGACATTTTAGATACACTCTTTCCACCAGGTATTTTATCAGCATTTGTTGTTAGTATATTACTTTATATGCGTTGCTACAACAATAAGAATATTTCTTCTTCTTTCTTCTTCAGCCTAATAATAGCTCAAAAATGATATTTTTTCTGATCATGACCAGAGAAATATACCTTATAAACATATACACACTCACTGATTATCCATAATAATTTAATAATCCAAACAAAGGCCAATGGAGAGAATAAGATTATATTCAAAATCATCCAAAATTCGTAAAAGTACTCGCTAAACAATTTATTAGGGTCGCTCATTGCACATATATTTGAACTTAATAAGTTTTGAAACTTTCTAGTGCGTGAAAAATTTATATCAATATCATTTGACTCAACAAAAAAGTAGTACTTAACATTAAAAACTGCTTCCTGCATTGAACTGTACCTTCAGGAAATCCACATCATAAATTTAATACATTGAAAAGCATACACTTATAAGGACATTTTAAACTTTTAAAAAGTCCTTCACATGATTGGGTAGTCAATGTTGTTTAGATAAATGTCTTAGTAATGATATATATTTCCAATTATTCTCTAAATTTCAATAAAAATTGTTGCTGGATTCGAGATAAAATACACCAGTAGGCCTATCTGTTTTTGTATAAAATTCATCAATTTTATTAGCCCAACTCATTGATATTACAAGGCTCCTAATTCAAGTTTTGATAGCCTTTTATTTGATAATTTTCACTGCTTTTTGGGAATATATTATTTAGTAGTTAATTTCTTTGCATATCTTTAATTTCTAATGTCTTGACATTTTCATAGATGCATGCAAACCACAATTTTCATGTCAATATGAAAGCATAGCTCATCTATACATTCTAGAATTTGTTTTCAATTGATGTTCTAGAGTATAATAAATCTTCTTCTATAGAAATAATTTTCTATGGAGAATGGAGTTGTTTTTAAAATAGTATTAATGAAATTATATATTGGAGGACAAAACTTTTCACTACATTTTTCTCTTTATTTAGTTTAACGGAATTCAACATGAGCTTTATGAAGAGATTTTAGTGTTTTCTTACTTGCAAGTATGAAAATACTTGAAATACAGAGTTTACAAATACCAACGTGATACATGTCATATTTCATACATTGAACATACTTCAAGACATTTTGTGAGTAAGGATTGACCTTTAAATGTATAAGTTTTTTCAGGCACTATTGCTCATCGTTTTCCCATGAGCAGAATTTGGAACATTTAAGAGAAATCTGATTGCCGTAACACTAAACGAATGATTAAAGTAATTCACAGCATCACATTTCTAACATAATTGAAGCTATAAAGTTTAGCAACATCTAAACAACAATATTATATCATTGAATAGTCAATCAACAATGCATATATATATATATANTTTTTCAAATGTCAAAACATCGCATAATACGTTTATTCATAATAATAATATTGTAATATTATTTGATTGTCGTTTTCTTCTTAGTAAAGATTTCAAGAAATGAACAGCATAATGACAGAAATAATAGTTTTTCGGCATAGGAACATAAAAGCATTACTGCAATTTTGAAAGGAGCATAACGTTATGGTCTACTATCATATACATGAAAGTGCATCATCAATCATATTATAATTGCTTACAAGAAATTTCTGATTAACTTAAGTTAAATTCAATTTGAAAAACGTAAAATAATTTACCAATAACGAAATCGAGCATTGACTTTATATTTCACTTCCAAAAGCACTATAAGATTAAAATAATACTATGCGACTCTCATTATATTGAAGTAACATTTTCCCAATGTAAAATGCTTTTGATATATACAATTGCATCCTAAAAGATGATCCATACTGCTACGCTTAGGTTTCCATACTGAGGTATATGTACAATGAATTTGAATAGCTGACCCCAACAAATGCAAAGTTCTGAAAAAATTGAAGCTAATGTCAAGCATAGCTTGCAGTAATTTCGCAACTTACTAATTAGGAAAAAACGAGTTACCTTTTTCTGATTAAAGTAGATAGTTTCAAAAGGCACCTGCGAGTCTACTTTTTTTCGACTTGAGTCGAGTTGGATGATTAATTCAGGAATTCGAGTGGAGTTATAATTATTTTTAGACTTATTTTTCTAGTCATTCGAAGCTACATATATCTGTGCTACCTTATATAAGTGTACTACAGAAATAGAACATGTTAAACTAAATGGGAGAAACTATGTCTGATGGATTCTTCGACATTATAAGCAAAAATTTATGATGTCATTTATGCTAATATCGAGTTGATTTCGAATATTAGAAATATCGAGACGGGCTTTTTTACATTGAATCGAATTTCAAATACTCGCAGCGCCCTAAGTTTTCGATGTATCAAACTACTGCAACATATTGAAATATTATAATGTTAGCAAATATGTATTGCAAAATACCTATTTGCAATGAAAGATTATTGCAATACATTATTATTGAAGACGTTGACTTTCATATTGCTTTTATTCTAAGCCATATATTTTTCAAACAATATTAATTTTGTCAAAATACTTTCTCATATATTAATCATAGATGGGATGATTTACATATGCGGGGGGTATTTTCAATAGCAAATGGTTCTTGGAGGGATTTGAAGACACTTAAGTAGGATTATGGATTAACCATAATTAAATCTCACCTAAAACCAACCACTTATTGATGAAATCCGCGCAAAGTAGAAAGATTATTCGCGAAATAATTCACACAATTACCCTGCCTAAGCATTATATATACATACATACATACATACATGCATAAGTTATTCTAATCAAGAAATTAGCACATGATTTGCATAAAGCAAATTTTAAAGTATTATAACTATATTTCTAGAATAATAGACATTTGATTACTAACTTAAAGGTTTTCAGTTTTTTCCGTGAATTTATATTGTGAATGTCTTATTTGTTTCATTAGTAGGGTTCATTAAATTTCCATTTGCATTTCGAATTTGATTTGAGCATACTTTCAAATATTAGAAAAATACAAGCGTTCAAAAATTCTTTGTTTTATTCATTATATTGTGGCGAGATAAATTAATTTTTTATTCTAATTTCAACAAGGAAGCCTGTTGAAACAATAAAAAATTCCTAATTCTTAGATTTCCACAGGATTTTCTCCCAAACTAAGCAAAATATCCACTGCCTATCAGATAAAACAAAAAATATTTTTTCAATTTGGTTTCATATTAATAAATATAAATTAGTATATTTTTGCAATTATTTGAGTGCGGAAGGGATTAGAGATAAATACAGAAAAAAGCATTTACTAATTTTTCTCTCATTTTTAAATTATTGCTGGGACCATTTTCTTTGACTGCCTTGTTCTGGAACCTAAGGCAGTATAAGATACTTAGACTATTACATGCTGTAATTTATACAAGGGCCATGTACTCTACAGACAATTTGTTAAAATTCTTTGTTTCTTAAGCAGCGGATTCAAAGAATAATTTAATGTAATAGATCGCGGAGGCACATTAACAAAAGAATTCATGTCCAAACAACAGCAAATTGAAAGTCAATTACACTGATCTTGTTGGCGAGTGAATAATTTATATTTAATGAAAATTAACTGGAGACACGTGCAGGCACTGTGTGAAGTGAGTCACTTTGGAGATGAGCTTCTCCTATGTTCGTGAGAACTGTCAACTTTTCCCTGGACAAACCCAAGAACGCTAATGGACGTCGCTCTGAATCATAGCGCAAGAGCGCCTCTAGAGGTAAATAGATGAATTTGCCGGCACGCGTGTGTGTTTTCCCCTGCTAACATCAACTCTCAAATTTAGTGTATTGTCTCACACTGATGGTGTTGTTGATTTTCGTAAGTAATGTTCTATTTCTAATAAATTTACCTGCTAAATATGTTAAACCGCAATTATTTCGCACACAGAGCATGTATTTAATTATAACACTCTGTGCTTATNATTTTTGCAATTATTTGAGTGCGGAAGGGATTAAAAATTTTCTGTGACTGCCTTGTTCTGGAACCTAAGGCAGTATAAAATACCTAGACTATTACATGCTGTAATTTATACAAGGGCCATGTACTCTACAGACAATTTGTTAAAATTCTTTGTTTCTTAAGCAGCGGATTCAAAGAATAATTTAATGTAATAGATCGCGGAGGCACATTAACAAAAGAATTCATGTCCAAACAACAGCAAATTGAAAGTCAATTACACTGATCTTGTTGGCGAGTGAATAATTTATATTTAATGAAAATTAACTGGAGACACGTGCAGGCACTGTGTGAAGTGAGTCACTTTGGAGATGAGCTTCTCCTATGTTCGTGAGAACTGTCAACTTTTCCCTGGACAAACCCAAGAACGCTAATGGACGTCGCTCTGAATCATAGCGCAAGAGCGCCTCTAGAGGTAAATAGATGAATTTGCCGGCACGCGTGTGTGTTTTCCCCTGCTAACATCAACTCTCAAATTTAGTGTATTGTCTCACACTGATGGTGTTGTTGATTTTCGTAAGTAATGTTCTATTTCTAATAAATTTACCTGCTAAATATGTTAAACCGCAATTATTTCGCACACAGAGCATGTATTTAATTATAACACTCTGTGCTTATTTAAGAGATCAACTCTTTCCGGAAGGAACAATTATGTATTACATGTATTATATTAATCACTTTGACTGTAATGTAATAATAAATGCGAATACCATTCATTTATGTACATATGCTTTCACACGTGTGTTATTTAATTACAATCCTCTGATTGGGATTTTAGCAACATTATGCGGAGTGGCAAGAGCGCTTATCATCGCCAATATTTGTTTTTCTAATTAGCGTTTGATAATTACCCCTTTTACTAAGCAATCCGACTAATAATTTATTTTCCTTGTGGGCTCATTCGAGGATTGAAATAATTATTCAATTCATTGCTGTCATTCGGATTTCACTTATCCCCAATTCATCTACATTTCATTTGAACAAGTAATGCTTCAAAACATATCCCTGTGAGATTTAAAGCAACTGTTACGTCTTGTGGATATGAAGGCTGGCTTTTATTTACTATTATTGGATGTGTTCATCAAAATGGCAACTCCATGGATTGTGATGGATGGTACCAACATGCCTAAAGGATTTAATGGGAGATCCAAGTCGTCTCTTGGGAGATTGTAATTATAAAACTAGTGTATTAAGTTATTTAGAATTTAGGCTTGGATAAACCGACAATTTGTTGCATAAATATCCGTAGCATTTCAGACATACTTATCAACAAGACGAAAGTTGAAGCTCGGCTCGGCTCGGTTTGACTCGGTTTGTTTTNCTAATTAGCGTTTGATAATTACCCCTTTTACTAAGCAATCCGACTAATAATTTATTTTCCTTGTGGGCTCATTCGCGGATTGAAATAATTATTCAATTCATTGCGTTGTCATTCGGATTTCACTTATCCCCAATTCATCTACATTTCATTTGAACAAGTAATGCTTCAAAAAATATACCTGTGAGATTTAAAACAACTGTTACGTCTTGTGGATATGAAGGCTGGCTTTTATTTACTATTATTGGATGTGTTCATCAAAATGGCAACTCCATGGATTGTGATGGATGGTACCAACATGCCTAAAGGATTTAATGGGAGATCCAAGTCGTCTCTTGGGAGATTGTAATTATAAAACTAGTGTATTAAGTTATTTAGAATTTAGGCTTGGATAAACCGACAATTTGTTGCATAAATATCCGTAGCATTTCAGACATACTTATCAACAAGACGAAAGTTGAAGCTCGGCTCGGCTCGGTTTGACTCGGTTTGTTTTGATTTTGAGGTGAGGTTAGTGTTAGCTCGAAAAGTTTTTTTGATTTCAGAACTCTTCAATATTTGGTCCGATTTGTGCTTACAGTATTCCAGCCGTACTTGGTGACCAGTTTTAATCGAGCCAACTTGCAAACGAACGTATACGTGGCCCTAATTTTAATGCTCCAACGAGATTTGGATTTGAATATTCACGTAATTTTATTACACACGTTCGTAATTGTTACAAATGACAATATGAGAAATACCATTGTTTAATACTTAAGAATTCTGCAGCATTTGAAACTTGAACTTATATGCATTCAAAATTAGTTTTTCCATCAAACCCAGCCATGCCTAATGCATTCAGCCTAATTGTTGGTTGTCTACAATTTATAATGAATAGGTTTTAGGCATGAGATTCACACCATGCTATCTATAGAACATTTATATATTGAAATTGAATGGAATGAATGGAAATGAAGGTATGTTCTATGACAGGCTTGACTATTACGACTTTGGTAATCAGTTAGCTTTGTATTATGTTTTGGTATGAAGTCAATGAACTCAAATATGCATTGCAAATCTTCGAAATTAATTTTTTTATATTTCAGTATATGGCGCTATAAATGATTATTGCAAATTCAGGATGTCTTATAGAGAATGACAATATGAGTTAAACATGGATCCGAACCCGACACGATCGTAATATTAACTACCCGAACCCGACCCGACCTGAAAATTTAATACCCGACCCGAAACGTTGAATTTGATATGACGTTGTGGATCTTTATTTAATCAAATGATCATTAATATCAATCATTTTCTGTCTGGGAAAAAACAATTCATTGGCATTACTTAACGTCTTGAATCCTTCTCAAATCAACCTATGATTAACATCAGTATTTTTCTAATAATCAATATGATCTTTGCATCCGACCCGAGACCCGAAATCGGGTACCCGATGTCACTCTCTAATGTCTTGTTAGCAATGTACGGTCATTATGCTATTGGACGTACTCGTTTAGTGTGCTGTAATGGCATGTATGTGCTCTCTTTACCTTTTACCTTAATACCATCTGGGTCCTTCCTCTAATGAGATCAACTGCAGGAATGCATCACTCATTCTATATAAAGTAAAATAACATGTGGCAATGATTATAACAAAACACAAATATTTAACAAGAAAAATATTTAGCATAAGATTCTTTGCATGCCTCCACAGGAACATCAATAGTGTGAAACAGGTTCAATCACGTGTAAAAATTTTGACTTATAATTTCTATTTAATGTGTATGAGCCAGTTCTAAACTTTTTTGCGAAAACTTGACGTCGCCATTTGCTTTAAGTTGTTTTTGAGAATTTAGTTACAAATTTTCAAATTTGCTTCCGGCTGTAAATGAAATTAATTGTCTGGAGTTATTAAGGAAACTTGCGGCTAAAGGATAAATGTCTGTCACCTGTTTGAAATTAAGGTCACAATAAGAATTATGATTTCATAATAACATTTTGACGGAAACAAACGATCACTGAAATGTCGTCTTCTTGTTCAAGCGTAAATTCTTGAACCCCTTTGTGATTGGCAACACAAAATGTAATAGACATTAAGGAGAAGGGATGTTTTCCATTCTGACAGTGTGTAGTATTTAATGCATGGTTTCGTTTTATAAACAATCTGTCAGATACCCATTTCCAATGTTTTGTTTTTGCGTTGATTGTTATTCTTGTCCTATCGTGCATTTAACAAGGTGTCTTCGAAACACATTCATGCTAAAATGTCTGACGTACATTATCAATGTTGTTTGATTTATAAATTGAAAATATTAGTGTTAAATTTTAATTATGGAGAGTAATTGGTAGGTACTGCCACGATCAGGGGCGTACCCAGGATTTTCTGACGGGGGGCATCATTGTTATTCCCTAATGCATTCCCTAAAAAATGCATTTCACGATCCTAGATTTTAAATTTTTCGAATTTTTTACGAAATATTTTTTGATTTATCCAGTCAAAATTAAATTTGGAAATCGCAAGATTTCATTGCCAAAGTTTTCTAGTTCCGTGAATTCCATGTTTGCCAATTCCCCACACTAGCAATGATGAGCAACAGGATTGTCTCGAATATAAATTTTCCAAGAATCTTTATATTGTAGACATTGGTGCCATAATAACGAAAATTAGCCATTTATGGATTATCCGTGGGGATGGATTTTTCGTTCCCATTCCACATAGACTACTGATTCCCAAATGGAATTCCCACCGCTAAATGAATGTTTGCGGGCAAAATAACGTCAGCCCTATGAATTCTGGGACGGCAAAATTTTAACAAGAAAATCTATCAATTTATACTTACATTTTAGAAGCAATGCTAATGACATATCACTGTAGTAACTATGTCTGATCTAGGATACTAGGTTTCAGTTAGTTGGTAAAATATATTTCTGCTCTCATTTATCATTGGGGTAATGATCATATTATATGATTAATGTTGTCATAGATTTCAGAACTAGAGTAAAAATAGCAAATTATGATATACAATAGAATAATTATAAGCAAAATATTAACATTGATAGCTTTTCCCATACCAGTTGAACTATACTTCCACCCTGAAAGAAATTTCGTTAATTTCTCAAAACATTGCAACAAAATTTATTTTGCTAAATTTTCAATAAAACATTGTCTGATAACATTCAAAAAGATCGTTTCAGATATCGGTGGACATAGGAATTTTCAAACGAGTGGGCGGCCTCATATATTTTGACCTTAAAATAATTATTAAGATTTTCGTACAACTATGATGATTAAATGATTAGCCCACGGCCTCAAAATATTTTCGCTCTCTGCATATCGTTCTGCCGTAGAATAGGAAGGCATAATTCAAAATATTGAACTTGAACACCTCTTTATCACTCAACTCAAGGGGATCGAAGCAGTCGTCTCCCTCTCCTTTTAATCAGTTCTTGATTTCAGGCTAGTCGTTTGCAAATTTCCAATTGAATTTATTATAAATGAACTTTGGGTCTTGTGCAGTGTTGGTCGATTTAAATCACTCGATTTAAATCATTGATTGAAATCTGATCTCAACCATGATTTAAATCAATTCACATTATTAGTTCAATAATTGATGTATATCAAGTACATTAAAGGAGATGCAACTAGTGTATTCTAATTGTTTTGAAGTAATTGCCCTGATATTGGAATGAATTGGCAAGTTCTGAAATGTTGTTTTCCATGTTTTTTATCTTCAGTTTATTTAGAATTGATTAAATTATTGTATTTTAAAAATAGTTGTATCCAGGGGCGCANTTTAGCATAAGATTCTTTGCATGCCTCCACAGGAACATCAATAGTGTGAAACAGGTTCAATCACGTGTAAAAATTTTGACTTATAATTTCTGTTTAATGTGTATTAGCCAGTTCTAAACTTTTTTGCGAAAACTTGACGTCGCCATTTGCTTTAAGTTGTTTTTGAGAATTTAGTTACAAATTTTCAAATTTGCTTCCGGCTGTAAATGAAATTAATTGTCTGGAGTTATTAAGGAAACTTGCGGCTAAAGGATAAATGTCTGTCACCTGTTTGAAATTAAGGTCACAATAAGAATTATGATTTCATAATAACATTTTGACGGAAACAAACGATCACTGAAATGTCGTCTTCTTGTTCAAGCGTAAATTCTTGAACCCCTTTGTGATTGGCAACACAAAATGTAATAGACATTAAGGAGAAGGGATGTTTTCCATTCTGACAGTGTGTAGTATTTAATGCATGGTTTCGTTTTATAAACAATCTGTCAGATACCCATTTCCAATGTTTTGTTTTTGCGTTGATTGTTATTCTTGTCCTATCGTGCATTTAACAAGGTGTCTTCGTAACACATTCATGCTAAAATGTCTGACGTACATTATCAATGTTGTTTGATTTATAAATTGAAAATATTAGTGTTAAATTTTAATTATGGAGAGTAATGGGTAGGTACTGCCGCGATTAATTGACTGCAGTTTCATTTTTTCTCAAATAATCATGTGCACTCTAATCCTCTTCGTTTTTGAGATTCTACGAACATCTGAAGTAGATTTTTAATGTATTATTAATTTTCAATCGTAAGATTTCAATGCCAAAGTTTTCTAGTTCCGTGAATTCCATATTTGCCAATTCCCCACACTAGCAATGATGAGCAACAGAGTTGTCTCGAATATAAATTTTCCAAGAATCTATATTTTAGATATTGGTGCCATAATAACGAAAATTATTCATTTATGGATTAGCCGTGGGGATGGATTTTTCGTTCCCATTCCACATAGACTACTGATTCCCAAATGGAATTCCCACCGCTAAATCAATGTTTGCGGGCAAAATAACGTCAGCCCTATGAATTCTGTGACGGCAAAATTTTAACAAGAAAATCTATCAAATTATACGTAAATTTTAGAAGCAATGCTAATGACATATCAGTGTAGTAACTATGTTTGATCTAGGATACTAGGTTTCAGTTAGTTGGTAAAATATATTTCTGCTCTCATTTATCATTGGGGTAATGATCTTATTATATGATTAATGTTGTCATAGATTGCAGAACTAGAGGAAAATAGCAAATTATGATATGACATAGAATAATTATAAGCAAAATATTAACATTGATAGCTTTTCCCATATCAGTTGAACTATACTTCCACCCTGAAAGAAATTTCGTTAACTTCTCAAAACATTGCAACAAAGTTTATTTTGCTACATTTTCAATAAAACATTGTCTGATAACATTCAAAAAGATAGTTTCAGATATCGGTGGACATAGGAATTTTCAAACGAGTGGGCGGCCTCATATATTTTTGACCTTAAAATAATTATTAAGATTTTCGTACAACTATGATGATTAAATGATTAGCACACGGCCTCAAAATATTGTCGCTCTCTGCATATCGTTCTGCCGTAGAATAGGAAGGCATAATTCAAATATTAACTTGAACACCTCTTTATCACTCAAGGGGATCGAAGCAGTCGTCTCCCTCTCTTAATCAGTTCTTGATTTCGTTTGCAAATTTTCAATTGAATTTATTATAAATGAATTTGGGTCTTGTGCAGTGTTGGTCGATTTAAATCACTCGATTTAAATCATTGATTTAAATCTGATCTCAATCATGATTTAAATCAATGCACATTATTAGTTCAATAATTGATGTATATCAAGTACACTAAAAGAGATGCAAGTAGTGTATTCTAATTGTTTTGAAGTAATTGCCCTGATATTGGAATGAATTGGCAAGTTCTGAAATGTTGTTTTCCATGTTTTTTATCTTCAGTTTATTTAGAATTGATTAAATTATTGTATTTTAAAAATAGTTGTATCCAGGGGCGCACCCAGCATTTTTTCTGAGGAGGGGAACTATTCTTTAGATTATATATATATATATATATATATATATATATATATATATTTATAATGTATTGAATATAATTAGCAATCTTTGCTTTGATATTCATTTGTTGAGTAGTCACATTGCAGTGCGTAGGTTTGATGCGCTTGCTATGGCGAATTCACTCTCCAATGTTGTTCGCTATTTGTGGTATTCTAGGGGAACGTAGTTATTAGAGATTGTTTTAATTTAAGAAATATCATGTACACCTTTATGGGATTTAATGACTGATTCATCAATGCTATAATTGCCAAATTTGTGCAATAACCAGCCTCTTAATTGCAATTGGTACTCGTGCGTCACCAGTTGGTTTCTTTCACACTGCCTCTACTTAACCTGCTCTTCAATCAGATTTCGTAGATCTCATGATCTACATTTGGAATGCATGCATTTTCAAACCATGGCCAAGTTAATATATTAAGTTGGTCATGTTCAAATTAATTACACATTTCTCAATCTTTACAATGTTATGTTTCATTTCCAATTAAAAGTAAAATTTCCCTATGATTTACAAGTAAAAAATTGTTTTACATGTAATGATTGAGGAATTTTCCCAACTATGTATTTGAAATATTAGATACATGATGCATAGCATGACGTATCGTCCTCGCCTTTTAATTAAAATTTTATTAAATATAGTGGTGATTTGCGAATGCCATCTATTGAACAATGGATGTATTGCCTTTGTAAATTTGAACTTGGAAACATTTAGAAACTACTTTTTGTGATAAATTAATGCATAACTATGACTAGAGAATAAACTTAAGGTTAAATTGTAATATTATAGTCAATTGTATTCATATGAACTAGACATATAATCACAATATGCTGGACGAAAGTTAGATTGTTGTTTATGACATTCTGTAAATACTCAGGCAAATGCTAGTCCGAATTTTGTCTAAATTTTTACTTCTGTACACGAGCGACCAAATTTTAGCTTTAAAAGTCTCGGTTTTTTTACTCTTAACTTGCACGTTTTAAACCTATTTTGGACTAACGTCTAAAAACAGGGCAAGCATTCAATTTTTAAACCCTTTATTGGGAAGTGTGATGGAAGCGAAATATCGTAAATTTGCAAATGGTTTAGGAAAGGCATTGCGGCCCTTTGCATTAAGTTTCGTTAACCTTAAACAACCTGGGTATTTTTGAAAAATTTTCATGATCCTATAAAAAAATGTTAAACGTTTATAACTCAAAAACTATTAGTGGTGTGCTCAATCTGAAAGCACCACATGATAGAGGAGAATCTCCTCTTTCTTTTTCCCTCTAAATCTGCACGCTGGCATCTCCAATCCAGGCGTGCCCCGCGACCTCTGACTTTGCGCAGGGCACGCGTCAATGGGTTTGGAATATCTTTGCACATATCAAGAAACAGTCAAAGTTCTTTGTTGCCTCCAGGGGAGCAAAACCTTCTAAATACATTAACACTAAGTATGGACAGAATTTTAATCTTTTTCAAAATTCGGAAATTTCTAAGAAAACTTGTTAATCTTTTCAACAAACTCTGCCACAGCAATAAGTTTTAATAGAAATTTTCAACATTGCATTAATGTATGTTCCCCAATATACCTAACCATGCCCCAAGATTTTCAAATTTGGAAATATGCTCGTAGAAAATTCTTTTTAAATGTGGAAAATCGGTTTGTCCTTTATAAAGGAAGCTAAGCTGTTTTAAGGTTAACATTGAGAAATTGCTTTCCACTTGTTTGGTAAAATTTTTACAACTTTTTGTACTGGCTGATAGTTCTGATTTCACATTTTTCCATTAGTTCAAGGTCATTAATGAGATTTACAAATCAATGACTTTTGCCAATGGGCACCTTTAGTACAGTATTCCATCCAAAGTAAACAACTTTATATACATATTTAATAAATTTTGAATCTATTGATTTCAAGTTGAAATTTTGACCTTTTTGACTTCATTCCTAAATGGCGACCAAAATTTGACCGTATTAATCGGATTTACTTTTTTCTTAACCTATTCGTGCATGTCTATTAATTGCATCGATTGTGCGCAATTTTGATTCAAACCACAACGACGATCCTCGTCATCGCACTGATTGGTTGGTTACTATCATTACCCAATAGAATTTCAGATTGTGGTTTTTCGATAATTTGGTGCATCAGTAAACAGCTACGGAGCGTGTGTAAATCACTTGTATCAATTTTATCTAATAGAGTTTATACCTCTATTTTGAAGTACTTTTCATACAGTGTGAAGCGATAGATTGTCTACATACGTCCATCCGAAGTTGAGACGTAATCAAAAGACGGCATTCCATATAAGAATTTGCTAATCCAGTTTTTCGACAAGGTATTGAATATTTTTTCCTTTTAGCTTTCATAAATTTACAATATTTTGTAGACAATAAACGATGTAAGAAATCATATAAATATTTAACTCTTTTTTAAACGCCATTTTAGGTGTTTAATGAATAACCAATTTTTCTAAAATATCTGTAATTGGAATGTTTTTAAGATTATGTAATTGGTTTTGGGAGAGATACACTATTGCTGGCATCATTGCCGTGACTGCAGTGCGTCACAATTGCTTTTAATTGATTAGTTGGCGCTTTTGCTTCTCTTCGCGATGACGTCATTGTGTTTCTCCAATATCAATTTCGTCAATAGAGTAGAAACCTAGTTTTTCGTCGCCAAATATTTCTAAGAGTGCATATTTTAATTTAAAAATACTACAAATTAGAATTCCTGTAGCTAATAACAGTATATTAATCCCTTTTCATACTGCCCAAGTATTCCTTTTGCCTACAGCAAATTTCGAAGCCTTTATTAAATATGCAATATTTCAATTTACTTCAGAATATGTTCACAACCAAATGTGTTGAAATTTTCTTTTTTTTATTGTATCAAAATGAAACCAGTGACTTTTAATGTATTGATTCCAACATTTTTCAATGGACCATGTAGGGTTCGAATTGTATTATCTTTTAAATTGTGTAGTTTCATGTTTTATGGATTCACCCGAAGCCTAAGTCAATATTTTTTGTAAGTTTAACATATAACATGGAGGATGTTTGAAATAGAAATGCTAGACCAAGCGTTTGATTTTTTTTCAAGAAAAATCTTTGCAATAAGAAAAACAGCTAAATGTTATATTCTTCATCAAATAGAGTTTTTTTAAGAAGAATGCCATTAAAATATGTTGGAACTTCTCAGAGTTTTTAAACTAAATCACAATCCATTGGAGTAGCATTCATTCATAATAGTACCTGTTTTAGTAGCATCGAATTGTGATTTTTATAGTTATATGTTTCCCAGTGTCATTAGCATTATGCCTTAACCTGAACCCAATTTCTACTAGCGTTAGTTTTAACTAACAAATCGAATTGTCAACATTTTTGAACAATTTTATCCATGCTCACGCAATGATGAATATATGTACTAACATTAATTCTTGTACCTGAAGTACTTATAAAAACGAATTGTTTCAATGAGAAATCTGATTTTTGTAAAAATATTGAAATTCTTTCCATACCTAGTATTCAGAAAATGGAACAACTATCCTGAAATATTTTGCTTTCATAAAAAAACTCTATGCGAGTCCCGTTCAGGCGCTCGCTGTGCGCATTAGAATTAGGTTTAGACCACCTGGCGTGTTTGAAAAGGACAAATCATATCTTCAAAGAATTTTTTCCAAGCCCATTAGAAAATTTGGAAATTGTGAGCTATGGCCACATCTATTGTTGAACAGGCTCGAATGGAATGTTAAACATTTCTATTAAAGCGTATTGCTGTGCCTTAGTACTTAAAAAGATCAACTATTTTTTCGTTTAAAATTTCGATTTGTTTAAAGTTTTATATTCTCTCCACACCTAATATACAGGTATTTACAAGGTTTAAAGCGAATGGAATCAATAACGAACTGTAGATGTTTTTTATATGTAGATATAGCTCCAAAACCAATTGAGGCGCGGCGCGTGTAAAGTCAAAAATCGATGTGCCTTAATGGGATAACGAAAATAAAAAGGGTGACTTTATCAGTTCTTGATTTGTATGGGTTTTAATTTTTTTTTTCAAAAATCATTTAATATTTCTAGAATGTTTAAGGTTAAAAACCCCTAGCCCCTTTACAAAACTAAAAGAAATATCTGTTAAGACAATCATTCAATCAACCAACGGATTTCAAATTTTCAATGAAGTTTTGTCTGTATTCCATCTTTGCTCTGAATTAGGATTTTTTACTTTTAGACGCGATTTTCATTTTCCGATAGTTGACTAAAATATTAGGGATATCAAGGCCAACAAAAAAGATATCTAAAACTGAATATTTCTTAAAGGTCCTAGTTCAAAGCATAGATCTTAAATCTATTTTTATCATTTTTAAATTTTTATAATATTTGATGGTTTTATAACTTTTGGATGCTTAGCCAGCTGGGGTAACTATGTTGTAAGTGGGTTTCAATATTCAGGCGAAGTCCTGCACAATTCACAGTCAAAGTCCACAAATGATATAACCAAGTCCAGTTCAGTACCATATTTTTAAATCATGAGTCTAGTCCGGGCCCACCGTTTTGCAAAACAATAGTAATTCTCAAAAACTATTTTTGAGCGCAGCGTAATTATCCCCCTTAAATGCATTTTGTTGAAAAAGTAGGCCCAGTCCACCCCAGATCATAGAACGCGAAATGCATTTATATCTCAGTTCTTGGCCCTTAACTTCTGAATTATGAATTTTGAGAAATATTTATACTAAAAACCTATACACTTTCCATTACATAACTAGGCTTTGATGAAAATTTGATCAAGCTAGTCGTAAAAATCTGATCTGATTTCCGCAATAAGGTCCATATGTAGAAATATGTTTGTCCACAGGGACGTTATTGAGTTAACTACATCAATTATAATCCTAAAAATATGTAAATATCATTGGACATAGTTTCAGAGAATTTTTCTAAAAATGTCGTATGATTTCCAAGACTGAAGTTCAATAATCATCATGGAATCCTATTCGTGATGAAAATATTCACCTCTTTTTATAGTTGTGGATGCAATTGCATTATCAAACGAAATGAAGTCGTAGCACGTAGTCATTAACTACATTGATCTTCTGATGTGGTGAAAATGAGTAGTTCATAGATTTCATTGAGAGAGTCTATCAATTTAGACCATTTCGATTGTTTAATCTAATTTGCTAACATGAAATGAATCACTTTCTAATGGCATAAATTATAATGAAATGCCTGGATCTGCGTGGGAGTGATGTTCAATGTACTAACATGTAAATGTGGCTATTTGCCAATAGTAAGGCAATACATAAAAGGTCGTTTTATTTCTTGGATTGTTGCGATTTCTAATATGAAATTTTCATTAAGAGTTTAAGTGATCAATCGAATAGTTAAACATGAATAAATTGTTTAATTTATTTTTTCTTCTTTGACGGCAATTCATTGATCGCTGTAAAAGACTTGCTACATTGAAAGAATGATGTATTTTGTAAATACTTTGTTAAAACATTGAACATTTCGATCTTTGTTTTGCTTAAACAATATGTTGCATTTTTATAATGGTTAGTGAACTAATGTTGCATAAAAAATTGAGTTCGTATTGTCAGTTTTGGGCGATTTAAATCACTCGATTTAAATCATTGATTTAAATCGGATTTAAATCATGATTTAAAACAAAGCACATTATTAGTTAAATTATTGATTTAAATCAAGTACACTAAAAGAGATACAAGTAATTTATTCTAATTGTTTTGAAGTCATTGCCCTGATATTGGAATGGATTGGCAAACTCTGGATTTATTGTTCTGCATGTTTTTTTAATCTTCCGTTTATTTAAATTTGATTAAATTATTGTATTTCAAAAAAATTAGTATCACTACCTTTATAGGCTGTTTGGGTAAAATTGAAATTTAGAAAAAAATCCGATTTAAATCAAAAAAATCCGATTTATATAAAAAATCCGATTTTTTTGAATTTATTAATTTAAATCAGATTTTTTCCCAACACTGCGTATAGTTGTTAACAAAAACAATAAAAAAGCCTGTCATTTTTTGTACATTGATTATTAGTAAAGATAAGTTGTAGATTATTTCATTCTCTTTTAACTAACATTTTGTTATTTCTTTCTGAATATGATGCGACTAAATGCGATTGTGTAATTCTTCAAAAAAGCATAAAAACTTACCATGTGGAATATATACAGGCCTATGCAGTTGCTAAACTTTCCAAGCCTGTTAGAAGATATTGAAAGCCCTTTGCATGGCCATGGTCACATCTATGGGGCTGGGCCCGCTCATGCAATGAGCAAGATTTGTGCCAAAACTTTGTTTTGCGACTGAATTACATGCAAATACGATTTTTTTTCAATGAGAAATCAGATTTTTGTAAAAAAAAAATATTCAAATTGATTCCATACCTAGTGTTCAGATAATGAGGTGGTCCAATATCCATGAGAACAACAACTACCCTAAAATATTTTGTTTTCTGAAAAAAAGCTGTGTGAGACCCAACCCGGCCCATAGTATGTTGACCCACGACCTGACCCGATTGCATACTAAATTCAAATGCAAGGTTAGTTTTCCACAATATATCAAGGCATTCCTTCAAAGAATGCATTTCTGACCCGGCAATTTTCAAAATTTTACCCAAGACCCGACCTGAACACGTATGACCTACAACCCGACCTGACCCAACATTTCTTTGAACCAATCCGCTGGTCGACCCTTTTGCCACCTTGGTATAGATAATTATTTTGTAGCTAAGATGTACATTTTAATTGTTCCTAATTTCATATCAGCTGGTTTTTTTTAATAAGATGAAATGAATCCGCTCAGAGATAGAAGCGGTACGGTACCAAAGTTATGCTCATTAGGTTTCCGGCTTTGCCCGGCCTTATATAATTCACCAGTTTAGACCGCCTTACTTGGTTTCACGCCTTCACCGTATTTATAGGTTCTCTTTTTGACGGGCATTGCTGTTGCGATCCGATTTTTTGCATTTGTACGTGTACTGAACGCATGAACGTTTAAGTTATCGGATTGACCTTAAATATCTCATTCTTCATTTGAAGACACAAACCAAACAATCGAGATAAATCACCCACTGCATTTAATGTTGCAAATTTGACAGTTGAAAGAACGTGTAATGAACGCACGCGTGTTTAAGTTATCCAATTATCTCTAAATATGTCATTATTCGTTTAGAGACAGAAACCAAAAAAATCGAAACACCTCAATCAATGCTTTTAATTTTGCAAGCATTAAAAACGTGTTTTGTTAAAATATTGGTAATCCTACGTAAGTGATTAGTAGGTGATAGATTTTAGTAATTAATGGCGCGCTCTGATTACTTCCAATCATCAATGCTGGTGATTTTGAATCTTAAATTCAAGCCTAATTAATAAGCAGGGCTTAGCGCTGTTGGTGATCAAGCGATCAAAATAATGCCGCCGAGATAAGAATTCCGCCACCCGTCGTTAATTAAAGGATTACGATCTGCACGTGTATTGATTAAAAAATAGACGACTTAACGTAACTTTTTTGTAAATTACATTGTATTTACAATCTTATTTTAGTATATTTAATTATGGTAATTTTTACGTGCTTTCGCAGTTTGTCATTTGAGAAACTCCCAGACTAAATTTGCTGACCGGTATGACCAGAGACACATCTCAATGTCACCGGTTTTGACCGGTGAAGTGAAATTTAGGATGACCATCTCTGAGTCGACTATTCATCTCTTAGTTTATTCATTGGAAATGCTGAACAATTTCCTTTTTTTCTTCAATAGGTATGTGGGTTGCAATCTAAATAACCATGAAAAAAGGATATTCTTAACAATATACTCTGTCATTACATCGCCTACGGCCAAGACATCTTTAGCATTGAGCTGAAATAGGAGAGGATGTTATCGAAATTGTAGGCAACGTACTTCTCAATGGAATCTTTGTGTTACAACTTTGAGTGAAAAAATTATTTTTCAATTTTAAAAAAGCGTGAGATGTTGGTAGAATCGGTTCTTCATTCACTAATAAATTGAAGAATTAAATTTTTAAATAGCTTTTATACAATTATTTAATTAATAAATAAACAATTATGAAATCAGTTAGGGAAGTGGTCCAAAAAGGATACTCTAAAATAGCGTTAACAATTGCAGGAATTAGTGTCGTAACTAGAGAGCAATTGAGCACTCTTTGTCTTCTAAGTACAACACTGAATGAAATACTCCACTAACAATTTCCAAGGCGTGTTGAATAATTGCATTGGGTTAACGCTTTAGTTCACACAATTTTAGAATATCATTTTGGATACATGAATGTTTCTCTATAATACTAAAACTGTAATCATCAGCTCCATCGGATTTAATAGGCTTTAGTTTTCACTGCCAAATAGATGGGATAGTCTTCATATTTTCACCGTATCCTACCTCAAAACTCTATTTTTGATTATCATACTGGCCAATGTTGTGACTAGTCCAATATACAGTGGTATAATCCTTCTATGGCGATTTATTATGCTAGCCTTTTTGTGAATGCTGCTTTATACATTTGGGCAAAATGACTAAAAAGCCTTTTTGGCATTACATTTTGAATTGTGAAACAAATATAAAATACATAGCACAATTGTTGATTAAGAAAAACTTAAGGAGCTCAGTTTGCCTTTCTCTTCTAAAAAAGCTGCTTAAAATTGATTTCAAATTGCCAAAAGTTGCTATTTGCTACAATTAAGAGGATGCGAAAGTCCCGACCTGGAGTAATAAAAGAAACTAACAGGTCCCAACCTGACCCGAGACCTAACCCAAAACCAGGCCGGGTTGGAGTTGAGAACTTTGTTTGTCAGTGCCATTTATTACCAAATTTAAGGTCAATCTGTTAAAATTTGTTAAATCCAAAATTGACGTTTAAATTAACAATTCCTTTTAAAATATCTCAATATTTTTATTTCACTTAAAACATTTGTTTAACATAGAGTGAAATTGGAATCAGGGAATTGGTTTTGAATTGTACATAAAATTTTAGTTAACAGAGACAATGAGGTAATTGTTTGGACAATGTATAAATTCATTTATTGAATTGATTCATGTGATTTTATTATAGTTTTAAGGCGGTACTATATTATGGAGGCATTCCAGTTACCGACAGAGCGGTAGCCATGGAAATAAAGTACGTGATTTGCTGTAGAGTTTTCTAGTGGACAGAAACTATCAATAGACAATGAAGTGAACGTATGTCTCTTCGCGTAAATTGACGTCACACTTGCCGAGTATTTACGGCGAGGAAATAAATGAGAGAATTTGTATTATCCGTCTTATTTGCAAATAGCGACATCGAATTAATCTCTTACAACCACGGTAAGTGCTTTGTTAGTTTAGTCACCTGTAAAACTTAAAAAAGAGGACATAGGAAACAATGATTTCCTTAAGTCAAATGCCAAAACGATATATTTCGCAATTTCTAATTAAGTTATATTTGCGGGAATTTATATATCTTCTATTTGGCTAAAATTCGTTTTTGAAATTTTTGACAATACTTATAACTTAATTTTTTTTCGATATGTAAATGCTAATCATTGTCATCATACATTGTATTAAAACCAGGCTGGCGCCAAAGCTAATGAACTGAGGGGGAGATTCAATATTTAAGAGGATAAAGGCAATCGACGATTGTTACAGAATATTTTTTAATTTAAATATATTTAAAGGTATTGTTTGATGCATAGATTGATTTGATTGATTAATAGATATATTGTTTTGCAAAAAATAGAATTGGAGAACCATTACCCATTAGCATGTTACCAAGGTGCTTTATTGATTCCTGCTCAAATCCATTCTGCATGTCGCAATGATAAGGTAAAGATATGCAAATTAATATACTTTACATGTCTGAATTTTTATCGCTAGAACCACTTCAAAATTATTGTGTTTTACTTATACAGGGTGGGCGAACTGCGGCCCGCCGCCTCTTGCAACCCTTCATAAATTTTCATTTGGTCCACCAAGAGCTTGTATTAATCCCATTTTCTATGTGGTTTCAATCAATTGATTTTTATAAATCAGGCACTTCAACGTTCCAAAAACCACTGTGTGGCCACGATAAAAACGTTTCTCCACCCATGATCTAGAATTCAACTGGAAAGCATGTCATTTCTGCATTCCGTGAGAAGTTTTAATCTGCCCGAATCCCTATTTGGCATACAAATGTTGTTTCGAAAATTTGATGTGTGTGTAAGTGTGCAGATTATTGTGAGATAAATTCTCTTCTAGAGAAGTACCGGTGTGATCTGCAATGTTATCATAGTTATAGTTTTTTATGAATTCGCTTACTTTTTATAACCAGAAAAAGTTCTTTGACTCTATAGAGTGAAATACCGCTGTACCTAGAACCACAAATTCAATTTCAATGCCACCCATAACTCACGAAAAAATTCTAGTTCTAAATCTAGATTAACTGAAGGATTGGGCTTAAGTCATACAGTAAATGCGACTGTGACTAACGTAGAAATCCAAATGCAATGCTTGTCTCCACTTCATTAGATGATTTTTTCTGCATATGAATTGTTGTGGTGGCACTTCTATAGTATATTATTGCTTATAACTTTAAAAACGTACGTCAATGTCACAGGGATTGACAAGTTTTTTAATTTTGATTAATAGATACATTTTAATTTTTTTCTAAAAAATCAGGACTCTGACTATGATTAAAAACAGAAAACGTTCTAAACAATTCTTGTGTCCAATTTTATTGTAACACCAAACGTCTCAGCATTTTTTATATATTTGATGGGTTATTCAAAAATTGTTAAACCACTCATCACTGACGAACCCTAATCCAAAATCTGGGACGTCACTAGAGGAATGACTGTCTGCTCTTATTTTCGCTCGTTATTTAAAGTTCGTATACATTTTAGTTTTGGCAGAGATTCATACACTTTGCATCATTATTTCAGTACCAATGAATGTCAACATTGACTTGCAGATATTTATCTAGACAATTGTCTAAAATATAGTTCGAACTGTATTATTTTTATTACGGAATAATCAATTTCTCCTAGTCGATGTAATCTTCATTGTTTTCTAATCTTAGGTTATATTCTCCATGCTTTCTTAATTCTGTTTTCTTTGCTTACTCTATCCTTATCCATGGAAATTAGTTTTACAAGATTCTTTGTTACTAACAAAATTCCATACATCATTCTTCATAAACAAAGAGAATTAAATTTTATTTTTGTATGGATTTTTTTCAAATATTTGAAAAAACGTTTAAGTTAGTAAGCTTGGTTAAAACATACATAGGATTTTGAAATGAATTTGCTTCCAAATCAACTGAATGATGTCATTGTTTTACATTTAAATATCGGAGTAAAAGCGTTTCATAGAATTTAGCCATTGTCTAAATGATCCTTTTTGTTACAGTTTTTTAATTTTGTCCCACTCGTTCACAATATTATTTTATAATAGGAATCTTAAACAGTGGAAAATATTTATAATATAGATTGCTCTGCAACAAAATAATGTGAAACCTTATTTATTATTTATTCATAATATCTATATGTAATTTAAAGAAGATATTACTATAAAACTGTTTTCGTGTATGAAGTTATGCCTACTACATCACTGTCACAACTCAAGGTTTAATCTAATACAAAGTTATATAGTTTGTATGACATATATTTATGCAGCATATAGCATGTGAATTTCATGTTCATTAAATTATTGAATTTGTCAATACGCGAATGTTTTTCGTTGAACTAGTTTGGTCGGAATCCGAAAGAGCATTGACGCTCGCACTTAATGTTCCGACGTTTCTATCTTTGCGGTGGGAAATATTCCTTTTCATTCGCGCGAAATACCTCAACAATCAATTTTCCATACAAAAGAGGATTTGCGCAATTATTTTTCTTATAAATAATCGCTCCTCATTTCCTTTGCAGTATTGCCACCTCTGTTTTATTTTCTTTGTATAGTTATTCGTTGTTAAAAATTGAATCGTAGAGAAAGTAAGTTCCTTTTTCTACAATAATCTTTACAATAATCTTTAATTACTCAAAATATTAAAGGAAAGAACCACAAAAGAATTACATGTTATTTATTTAGAAATGTTCAAAAATATGTAGTAGTATTGTAGTACATGTACGATTGGTGATATACCTTGTTGCAAAAAATATGATTCACAAAGTCTACTGTGGAATTGAAACTATTCGGCAACACTTCAGGTTAATTGCAATACTTTTAACAGAATAAGCATTTTTCAATTAAAACATATTCATTGTTTTATTAACTTTCCTGTATTATTAATGCACTGATTTGAGCATGTTTTCATTTCCTTCAGAAGTTAAGATTATTTAATCGTGTGATTTCTCAGATGCCTTCCTAGAAACTTTTCAAAGAAGGGGCGGTTTAATTTTTTTTCCAAAATTGTTATGAAACGATTTTTTGCAGTTTATACAAAACCTAATTATATCTTGCAAAAAATGCAGTATTTTATGTTGTCTCTCTTATTCAAGGGAGAGGTTACATTTTTTAAAGAAATGTGGTTTTAGAAGGGGTGCGCATGTAATTCCTGAAGTTTGGATTAAATCTGACCTTTTCGCTCCACAAAATGCTTCAGGATAGTCCAGGATGGCCCATTGTAAAACTTCTATGCCATTTTCTTCAAAAATTGTTTTGTTTATAGAGAAGTATAAGATGTTTTGCCACATAAAAAACAAAGAATTAGCATACTGTAGAAATTCTACCAAAACCTAGCAATATTTAGTCACGTTAGAGTGGCATTACTCAGTAATTTTCAGATAATATCCATGAAAGACCAATACACCTCACATGTTTAGTGCAATATTTGGCATAATATTCAAGACAAAGTTTTGAGTAGCTGTTTTGCAGAAAGGTAGTGGGTTTTTAATTGCTATTGCTAACAAACATTTTTCCAATTTAATCATTTTTAAGGATGTACATTTCCCGCATTTCTACGTCAAGATTCACTCATTAAAAGAATCGCATAATTCCTACTGTGTCTTGTACAACGTAATGATAATTATCATTGATTATCATTGTAAAATTTACTATAATCGAGAATTAATTGTTTGTTTGAAATAATCGTTATTATGTAGGAACTGTCAATTGATTACATTTCCGTTAATTTAAAAATAGCCATTCAATTTTATAAAAGCCAAATCAGGCATTTCCCAGATATACTAGTACAAGAAAATATCTACGCCAAATCTTTAAAAAATATTGCACTTTGGTGAAATTCACGTAGCTATTAGATAAAAAATGATCATTTGGCTAAAAGATTACTTGTTTAGAAGCCATTGACTGGACCTAAAATTTTTCACCAAGAGGATAAATTTAAAACAGGAAATCAAATGTTCACCTCATTGCATAATCCTCAAGACATGAAGTCGCCTTATTGAATGAAATGTCTATATAATCTAGGAGTCGTTGATTTCCTGATTTTAATGTTTAATGCAAAGTGCTTTTGGCTTTGATTTATATCTTTTGAATTGATATGTTTTGTATTGTCATTATTTTTTCATTATAGCTTAACACAATGTGGAATTTTTTTATTTTATGCAAATTTAAACAGTTAGCTGTGTATGTAACAATTTTTATTTTTAATTGTATAAAAATGTTTTTACCGATAATATGACAAAAGTCATATCCTTTTGTAAAGTGCTAAACCGGGATACATCATTATTTTGCCATTTACATTAGTTGAGCTTTAACTTATTAGAAAGCTTCTCTGTTAGCCTTTAACCGAGGGGGTTCTGATAAAATCAATCGTAGTATTCACCACCAAACAGGACTATTGGTTACATTGGCTGAATACTAAGAGCATAAAAAGTCGAATTCTGCTGCTCTATGGAAGGCGCTGACGCCAGATTGACCCTGGTTCTTTTACCGAATGGCGCTGGAATTGGGCTGGATCATAACTAACATATAGTTAAGTAGAAAAAATATGCATTGAAATGTGATATAAAAACAACATTTATAGAACAACTTAGTGTTCGCAGAGTTGAATTTGAATGGTTGTTTTATGGAATAAAATAATCATGAAATTTTTACTTTTAATGATTTCTAATATATTTCGGAATAGTAAAAAAATGACATCAAAACTTCTTTCAAATTAGAGATATAATATTATAACATTATTTCTCCAGAGGGTACACACCCACCTTCCCGTAAATGTTAGTTTATCTTGGGGTAGAATTTCTTCACAATTTGTTGTACTTGTTGGAAAGTCAAATTTTTGTATAGCTAACTTTTGAAATTTCCATGTCTTTTAGAAAAATTTAGATTGGATTATTTCTCCAATATAATTTATTCGCAAAAAGTTAAATATGATTTTACTTAACCTGTTTCTAAGCATGTAGTAAAAATGAATTTACATGCAAATTCACCCAAGATGTTTCGTAGTTTTTGAAATGTTGTTTAGATGCTTAAATTTTGTGTTTTCTCTAGAATTACTGCATGTCTAAATTAATGTTTTATTACTTTATGTTAAACAGATATTTGTACGGTAGAACAGAAATTTGTTGACAATTCATTGTTATAAACGGTGACTGTATTAAATGTTAATGCAAATATACTGTAATCGATATGAGAGTGAGAGATTGTAGTGTAACCTAGATGCTCTATTTGCTCACTGTGTGTCGCAATGAAGGAATTTGATTGGAGCATCTTTCTTATCATTGTGGATGTGTTTAAGTGACACAGTCTTGTAAGCAAACATTCTTATGCATTGTCTAAATTGTATAAAGTATGCAGTCGTGAATTGAGAGCAAGGTTATTTGTTTATTGTCAAAGGTAGAATAATGCAATGTAAACTATTGAAGTAATCGCTTTCTGTTTAGAAACGGTGAGAAGAAATGCAGCATCCGATTTCATCAATGCAGCGTAGTGGTCCAATGCCTATGATGGACAATCATACAATGTATCACCAATCCCACCCTTACATGGTTGGCAGATCGAATAGTATGCCCATGGCCTCGCCAATGATGGTCTATCAACGCTTTCCTAATCAACAAACAATGATTATGCACAACAACCCTTCTTCAATGAATCCACATTTGCAAGAAGTTCTACCTCCAAACTATAATAATGCCCAAATTGCCAGAGGAAATATCGAAATGAGTGCTCACCATGGGTATGCCATATCCGATATGTCAAGCTATTATTCCAATTTTCAAAATCCAATGATTTCCCAGCAAGTAATTCCCAATCACACATCTCAAATGTCTATGAACGTCAACCAACAATATTATTCGAATAATGGAATGGCTTTCAGCGTACATCACCAGCAACAGCAACTGGCCGCACAACATCGTCAACAAATTATTGCAAATCAACAGCATGCCTCGGCATTGGCCCAACAAAAAGCTTTGGCAGCTCAGAACGAACAGTTTTCTGTTCAGCAAAATATTAGACTTTCAATGTCACAGCAACAACAACAACACTCCATGCAGCCACAATTCCAACGGCAGCATTCATGTCCTTCTGCACCTCCAGAAGCCGCTTCCCAATCAACTTCACCTGCAGATCTAACATCATACAGAATTTCTGCTGCAACGCCTTCGCCAGCTGCTGCTAGACCCCTTGGCTCTCCGTATCACTGTCCATCTCCTGTGGCTTACATTCCACAAGCTTCCCCGCACCCGGTCAAACGCAGAACTTCTTCCACATCATCATATGATGACTGCAGAGTTGTGGAAAGACCCGAACGCACGCAAAGTGTTGATGTCAAAGCCAAATGTTGTCACATCGGATACTTTCTTGATGAACTTCCAGATATTACTGCTGACGCCTCACCAGCAAGTGAACATGGCCGTGAACATGTCACTGACGAGACACTTCGTCAACTAATATTGGAACTGGATCTTGAACATTTAGAAGATTTACCAGTACTAGACTGCATTGAGACAGCATTTTAATTTTTGAAATATTTTTACATTTTAATGATTTGTGTTGAATTTATGTTATACAATTTTACATTTTGCTTTAAATTAACTTATTTTGTACTATTTCTTAATGCTTTGTTTGGGAAGGCAACAACAATGCTTTTAGCAACAATCGTTATAAAAATTAAGTTTTAAAGTTTAAACATTTTTTTGTAATGTGATATTTCAAATGCACACTCTTAGAGCCTTTGGTGTATTATAGTTTTCTATTTTAACTTCTTGTTAGTAACAAACGCTTCTAAATTAACTTTCTCAAATGTTTAATGTTACAATTTTGCTGTTTTAATCACAGATGTTCGCTAGATGGCAGTACTGAGTCATTCAAATAAAATGCTATTAACTTTTGAATAATTTGTCAATGGGCCATTTTCGATTATCAATTCATTGGAAATATGTATTTGGGAAGACTCGTTAAGTGATAATTACTTCGTGAAGAGCCTTGTTTGAAACAAAAATGAATATACAAGATCTCATTGATTTTCTTTCGCAGATTACTAAATAATAGCAATTTGGAAGAATTCACTGATGAACTGCTTCAAGAAGCTTGTTTAATAACTAAAATTCCACCACAAATCAATACGCTTAGTGAAAGAAATGCTGCCGAACAACCTGCAACCAGCCTGTGCTATTGCTGTACCAGACCTGTCAACGAGCTGAAATTTTTAAGCTCGGCTTCTCATTTTACTTTTGAGCATTTTCGGTTTGCCACATAGAACCATTCAATGAGGCTCGCTCACCCCGATATATTATTGAAAATACTACGCTCTCAAATTTTTTTTATATAATTCTTCCTAATATTTAATACAAATTTTAAAATAAGATTATAAAAAAGGTATATTGAATGAAAAATAAAAAAAATCTTCATAAAAAAATTAAAAAGGAAAACTATAAATTTGCTTGGATGAAAAGGGCTCATTCTATATCCAATGCAGCAGGGATGTCAAATTTGTTTAAAATAGTTTAAAAGAGATGAAAAAAACACTGTTTAAAACACCTTGAAAAAATCCCATGTTTTTTCCTATACACTTCTGATTAGAATAGGATATGCAACCGGACTCAATACACTGGATGATTTAAATTTATTGGTAATTACATTGATTTAGTTAACAGATACACGCATTTTTTTATAAGGAGCAGTGCGATTTTGCGAGACTCGGTGTTCTTAATTGTGCATGGCCAACCATACTCCGTGCTTCTTAATAAGTTCTTAGCGTTGAGAAAGCCCAAAAACTTTCTTTTCTTTATAAACAATTAAAAGAATAATTGTTGTTTTTTATTTATTTAAAAAAAACATTGTCGTGAAAAAAACATGTTTTTTTCAAAAAAAACAAAAAAAAACTTGTTTAATTGAGGAAAAAACACGAAATGTACATCCCTGCAATGCAGTGCTCAAGATCAAGACAAGTCTGTACAGTGCCATAACGCTTTTTACGGTGTCCGTTTCAGCCCTATATAAAATGTAACAAATAATTCTGTGAGCATTTGTCTGCAAATATTTGCAAGTCTATGTGACATTTATACTCTTAAGAAAATCACTGATTGTGGAAAAAATTTGGATATAGGAAAGTTAGTAAATATCACATTAAGTAAATTAAAAATTTCTTCATGTAACTCAAAAATCATTAGACAAATCCTGAACAGATAAAAGTCCAGCAATGGCTTTTAATGGTTTTTATGTGAGAATTTTAAAGATAGGAAACATATAAATGTGAATTTCTCAAAATATTGCTTTAGGCTGATAAGACCATTTGATACAAAGATATTGAATTATTCTGAAAAAAAATATGTCGAAAAACAATGAAAAAGTTTGTGTTTAAAACACAAATTCCAACGTGTTTAAAACACTACATGTTTTTTTTTCCAGGAAACTATGTATACATACAGTCAGAAATGACATTTCGGCAAAATTTCGTCACAAGACTGGTCCCATGGGACGAGTGGACCAGCTTTCCTTGTCCCATCCATCCCACGTCCCACGTTGTCAGTAGAGGAAGCAGATTTGGTAAACCTTGTTCAATTTGGTTTGGTGCTGCGGGTAGTTGCAGGGTGTCGAAATTTTTGCGGGTTGCGGATCGGGTCAAATTGTGGAACTGGGATTGCAGGTAAGTTCAAATTGTGGAACACGGGTTACAGGTCAGGTCGGGTTACAAAATCCTGACCAGCTTCCAACCTTGATGTGAATCATAAGTTTTATTGAAATGTTTGCTAAAATTTTTACAATCCGTGGGTTGTTGCAGACTAGGGCTCGGCGATGTGCCGATGGCGCGGTATTTTGACAAAACCGAAAAATACCGATACCGCGGTATTCTGCCTAAAAAATTGATCGGTATTGTACTTAAGAGTAGGCTATGTGTATTGTGTGCAAGCCCGCATGTCAATGCGTATGCGTACAGTATGAGAACTTGGCACATTTATGTTAGAGGCTTAAATATAACAGCTTTGAAAGTTACAAATTGTCTAAAGAAGAAAGGTCTATTAATAATGCAGTTACAATTATATGGCAGATTAGCGCAAAAATGCTGTTGTAAATAACTTTACAAAAAATACTTCTGATTTACAAAATGTGCTCATTCGGATTAAGATGCATTTATTGATTGCAAAAACCATAATTATAAAATTTAAATCCTTTTAATTTTTGCTCGAGGTCGAAAGGTCCATTGCATAAGCTATTTATATATTTAAAAGTTTTAATATACTGGTAATATTAAAAATTTTTCTATGGATCGGCTTAAAATTCCATTTTTGTTAGAAATAAAACGCATTCATATTTGTAGTTACCATAGGGTTGTTTTAAACAATAAAGTCAAAATTTAACACACAATTACATTTTACATGGGAGTCCGAAAATGTCATATAATTAATATAGCCAGGATATACTACAACTAACTTTGTAGTTTTGACATATATACCTAAAAACAATTATACCCAAATCATTTTAAATTTTGAAGTAAAAGGAATACATAGAAAATGGAATTTTTAGGTAAATATAGTCAATTTTATGAGGTCAAAGATTGTACTTTTTATGTAAAAAATAAAGCCCTACCATTTACTTCTTATTACACCTTCTGATTCCGAATAACATCTTTTATTAGCTTTGGATCATAGTTATAATCGGTTGAGATTGTCAAACCAAGCCCGCCCGGAACTCGATTTTGTAATTTGGTTTAGAAGGTTTTTGGATAAAATTTTGGAATGCAAGTAATTCATTTGTTTTAAAAAAATATTTTGGGACAATATGTAAAAATACTTGAAATGTATTTATATTACTAATAAAAAAATATAGTAATTCAATTACCTTGGGTCAACTTTAGCCTCGCCTCCCAATTAAGTTATTTTACAAACACTCGCCATTTTTATTACTGATCATTATCACATGCTAATTTTCCTCAAATCCAAAAGTACTGTATACATGTTTATGGAGAAAAAATATATGAAAACACTCGAACATAATGCAAGGAATTGGAACAATGTAATATAACCACGACATTAAATAGTTTATACAAAATCTTAGAAAAATTGTATAGTGATTGTAAATTTATAAGCATAAATATAACTTTTTTGGCGATATGTGACCGTTAGTTCGCCTCCAGAAAAGCTACTCCCTGATTGTATAAATGATTCGTAATAATTTTGTTATACATAATACTTCAATTACAAATATTATTTACATCATATATATGAATATATCGAAGCAAAGAATTGAGTTTTGGATTCATTCATAACTTGTGACTTTCAGCATAAGTACCGCTCAGTCTAGCCCAGGGGTGTACTAGAGGGGTGCTCAGGGGGGCTCAACCTCCCTTGATAGAGACATATTATGGTGTTGGATTCTATTTGGTGAGAAATTACATTTGGTCAAAATATAACATAAATATACTGTGCCCTTGGTAATTGTTTAAGAGTCTAGCCGTTCCTAAATCTTAAAAAAGTTAAGTGTTTGGTTCAGGACTGTTTCTATATTATTACATCCAAATAGAGAAATTTTTACTAATAAATATCACTCAGAAATTTGTAGTCATTAATATATTTTATGCGTATGTTAGAAGCTTGACAAATTTCGAAGAAATATCAAACATTTTAATCATGCATAAGCTTATCTGTTGCGACCATTGCTAAGAAATGAGTTCAAATCTATGGTACACTAACAATGATTCAAGTACTCCCTAAAAAAATTTGTAGATGTCTAAGATACTTGCAGAAAATTTCAGAATATATTGATTTAGGGTTTGTTATTTTTGTTAGTTTTATGGGATGAAACACAACACTGTTATAGGTAAGCTTTGACGCATCTCTTTGGTTTATGCCCTTACCAGATAATACCTGATAAAATGTAGAATCTCGGATATGTTCAATTTTCTTATACTTTTCCAATCCATGGAAAATAAAAGGAGTTGCAATTTCTAAAAATACACCGTATCGTGCAAGAACGTTTCCTACTTTCATATACGTTGAGCTGTATTCATTTGGGAGGTAAACAAAGTCAGAATAAGATTGGACACCTGTTTTGTGCATGTTTTCTTCATACTGCGACAGAAATTTTTTTATTTCATTATCATTTTGTTGCTGTAGATAATGTATGGCTTTTTTTAATGCAGGAGCACCATAATATTTATTCCAATGAAACCAACCGCCCATACTGTTGAAATCCATTCGTCTTTCACCGCCTTGCATATATAGACCAGAAACCCGCAGCTTTTTGAAATTCCAGTATTGTAAAACTGCATCATCACTTAGTAAAAGATAACCGTCAACTTGATATCCGATTCTGACTGCTTTCACAAGACATTCATAAGAAGTATATCCAAGATTTCTACTTGCACTTATGTGGGAAACATTTTCAAACAAGGAATTATTTGAGGTGTATGGACCGCAGAACAATATGTGCTTAAAAAACGGTCTGTACAAAATCTCGAAAATTTGCTTAAGGCGCATGTAATATTGCTGATGGCGGATTTCACCTATCAGTAAAAAATCAGTTGTAGGATTGATTACATAATTGATATCAGAGAAATTTCTAGGTAAATTGCAATGTGTGTTTAGATCATCTAAGTGGTTCAATTCTTTCAGATTTTCATTATTTGGCGGAGTATAGAACACCTCTTCCATTGTACGACTCAAGTAAAAAGGTGCTTTACATAACTTACTAATATCTGATTTCACAACATTTATATTATCAGGAAAAGCATTCCTCAAATTTAATTTACTGTCCACCGTGTAAACGGACTGTTGTAAGTAACAAGAAATTTAGAGTTTTCAAGACCAGCTTTCAATATTAGAAAATCGCTTTTCAATACACTGTCAATGTTGAAACTTTCAAATGCAATTGTAAGCGAGGGCTGACCATTGACAACTTCTTCACTAGAATGATATAAATATTGAACGATTGCTGGACTGTGCTCACATGTTGAAGAGCGTGCAATTTGTTTGCATTGATCTGAGTGAGCATACATGTAAAAGCAATGCAAGATGTCTGTTAATCTCATTTGGTTCCTTGTGATATTCAAAATGACATTGTTTTGAATATTGGGACGGCGATCCATGTCTTTCAACAAAGAATAACGTTTGAGCATAACTGAATGAGTATTTAGCACGGCAGCTTTTTCTATACAATCTTGACTCCTTAAGAAGGATATAATCAAGGGAAGTAGTGTCTTCAAGTCTGCATATTCATTCAAGAGGAAAACGCTGAAACCAGAAGTGTTCGAAAGGTTTGTGGGAAATTCATGATTTGAAGTTAAAATTAATAGTGTTTGATTTCTGCTGCGACACACATCATGAAGCAATTCTAAGACACTATCTTTTAATATATATTTTACTTTCGAGTCTTGCATCAGACTGTAGTTGCTATATAGTATTGATCCAACAACCAAAAGTGTAATCATACATAATATAATTCTAAGAGAATTGATTTTCATCTCGCAGCTGTCAAATAGGCTACCAACTGATAATTCAAGAAATGCTTTGTTAAATTTGGCACACTGAAGAGCTTGTTTTTACATGATGAACTCCGAGTATTAAATGTGTTTTATATACTTGCTAAATATTGCTACGAATATTTCATCAAGAATTTAATTTTAGGAAAAAATACTGATTTTTTGGTCACATTTATGATTAAAAAAATGAAATTGCATGAAATTGTACTTGATATAACGGGGGGCAATATATTATACTTCCGTCTGTATTCAGTAACACGATCATGTTTATGTGCAAAATTTAATACTTTTAATGACAAGTTAAAACTTTTTGATAATAAATGAAGAATAATGTAATTGTGATAAACAAAATGCATGCAATATTTGAACATGATAATTTTGCCTTAAATTTCTAAGATGATATAAGTATCTAACGCCATAAGCAAGGCTGTAATCCTCTAAAATAACAAGGGGCGCTCTAAATTTGAGCATTTTAATTTCTTGTTATATTTTGGCCAACATTTACTTCATCAACAAATAAATTCCGACACCCTACACCATATTAAAACTTTATCAAAAAATTTTCAAATGTTAATTCATATATATGTAACAGAATTATTTTATTTTGTTGTTTCTTGGACGGAATTGGCGGAGAACATAATGCATTGTTGTCCTTCTATCTTAATTTTTAATTGATTGGATGTGAAATAGACAGATTTTCAATACTTTGTAATGTCGTCGTGGTCTTGAATACATTGTCAGTATTTTTGTATGCTTATGAGGCAAGTACCATCAACAAATTGCTGTATTCCATTCAATTTACATGTTCATTTATGCCATTTCATACATTGCATAAAATCGCCTCATCGATCGGTTGCAACAAACATGGATTTCAATTTTATCATTTCAAATTAGATTTTGAATTGAGATCTTTGCTTGCCATAGACGTCCTACTCAACTGGATATGTTTTTAGATTCAATAAGGATATTTGTTAATTAATTGAAGTAACTGAATTCACTTATGCTATGCTTAGTTGGGAAAACATATGACCAAGGACGCTCTAAATAATAAGGACTCTGTGTCATCTAATAAGTGTACAAAAATAAATAGGCCCAATTGTATAAAAGTAGAAGCTAAATAATGAATGAAATAAATGGTATATAACTTTTGTAAACCACAATTATACAGTTTGAGAATAAAAGTACAAAAATAATAGTAAAACTCCACACATGTAATCAAAATTCAATTAAATTGAAGTTCTCTTTTATGCCTGCAAAGGGATCCATCATCTTTATAAATAAAGAATTCTTTAGTCATTTTGTTGACATATACTTTAAAAAAAGTATTACAAACGAATATGTTGAATAGATCTGTTGAAACATTTTTAATATGGCAAACGAGCATTGTTTGCGTTCTACGGACTTGAAATGACAGTATGTATACTGACTGAATTTAAATAGATGCTCTGAAGAAAAGCGAAATCTTCCTCTGGAATTTAAATCTGTAAATTCTCTAAAGCAGTCATCTTCCCATAATTCACCAGCTGGCATCTTTTCTTTAAATGCGATGAAACCACAAATATAAAACAATGTGGCATTTTCAGATTTTGATATGCATTCAACGTCTTCATCCAATGAGTCAATATCAGATAAATTGATCAGAAGTTCGCTGCTACAATATTGTAAAGTAGCAAGTGGTTTAAATGAATCAACATCTAACTCCAATTCTGATAACAGATTTAGTCTGCGAAGCTTAACACTTGACATTCCATTGAGCAAAGAAACATAAAAATTGCCTCCATTTAACTACCGAATTACACCGAATTCTCCTTCAAGTCGATCCGTTTGAAAATAGACAGGTAACATGGAATGGAATTAACATTTCTGAATTAACTATCTGATATAATGAGAACCATGCGTACTACGGTTTGTGATTCCAAGCTGACTTGATGGAATCTGGCCATTTCAGATTGTGATGGTAATCCGGGGATAATTGAATTTTTGGCAATGATGCTGCTTTTGTTTCTCATCCTGGAGAATCTCATTATCAATGTTATGCTACATCCAATTTAGAAATAATCGAACAATAATATTATGAAACAGTGAGGAGAATTTAGGCCTACAAAATCTGTTTGAAGTGGCTATTTAATAGTTGTTGTGAGCAAGGGAACTGCTTAATCAGGATGCAATAACTGAGATTTCATGCTTTCTGCATAAAAATAGAAATGCCGTTATTCATATGATATCCTAAGTAATTGTTAATATATTGAATTTTGAATAGGATTCTTGGAAACTACTAAATTTGAATAGAAATATTTACTCAAGTAGTGACTCGGTTGTAGTGTGTTTTTGAACGAATTGACTCGGCGACTCGACAACCCTATTTCTAAAAACCTTAGCAATAGGACCCGGTACCTCGGGCTGCTAATCTGATTTGGGCATGGAAGATTACAGGGAAACAATTAAGCAAGAAGAACTTTTATAGTCCAAGTAGAGAGTCAGAGTTATAGTTTGAATTTGTTAAGTGTGCTACAATCACATTGATCAGAGGCAGGTGCACAGTACAGGAAGGAATGAAAGCAAGTATGAGGAGCAAGATTGAAAAGATCAAGGAAGTATGCACGTTTTTAACAGGATAATTCCTTTCAATTTGAGTGTCAAGACCACTGGGAAAAGACTAATAAGTAATTAGGAAATCTTAAAAACAGTTGCATTAGCTGAAAAAAGTGTAGAAAAGTGACCTAAGCAATCACTGCTGATGGACGGCAAAGAATTGAGAATAATGAGAACAGGGGAAGGAAAGAAAGCATATTAGATTAGAATAGAAGTGGATAAATAATCAATATATTGACAGAAATATTGAATGGAAAACACTGAAAGAATACTCAATACTGTGATAAAGAAAAAACCTCCAGGTGACTGAAATGTAAGGACAAAATCGGGAAGCAGAATCATTGATGAAGGTAGCCCAGAAAAAATAGGTCCATTAGTCCATTAGAGCTTGAGCAGGAGCATAGCCCATAAATCGTTTTGAATAAGCATTTTAAGTAATTACAACATGCATTCAAAACATGCAAAAGTAATGTACGTAAAGAGTCCAAGTATGGACAGAAATAGAAGCGAAAGAAAACGACGAAAAAGCGGAAAAGAAATAGAGATAAGATAAATAGATTACACGAATATAGTAAAAGAATAAAGAAAAATAAGAAATAGAAGGAAGAGAAGGACGGAATAGTTGGAGCACTAGGCGCAAGTAGTAGGGTAGCACAGAAAGGTAGCAAGGTTCTAAAGCCCACATTTACTGGACATATCAAAAGAATGCAAAAAAAGAAGAAGAAAAGCTAAAAAGATTAGTAGAATCAAATCGTGAAATTGGAGAAGAAGATAAGCTAAATGGATTAGTAGAATCAAATCTTAAAATTGAAAATTATAATAGAAAATGGTGGGAGGAAGGGTAAAAAGGTGCAGAAATATGTTTAAAATTTAACTTTAAAATTTTAATATATATTTTCCTGAAATGCATGTTATTAACTTGCGTAAAAAATTTGGATAATTTCTTTTAATAATCGAATAAATTCAGCAACTTAAATTAACATATTTACAATCCGTAAATACACAATGGTTAAATTTCATAATTAAATGATTCAAATTTTTCAACGTTATCATTCTAATTACATACATTATTCCCTTTCATGGAATAATTTCCTTCAATAATTTCACTTTTTGGTTACTGTGATTATGACATATGAAATTACCATGATAAGTTAGCTAAAGTTTCTAAACATGCATAAAAATGGTACATATGAACTTATCTGGAGTAATTTTCACACTGACCTAATTTACTTAGTCTATTAAGTCCTTAGATTGTAAAAGTGAAGATTTGAATGTGCAAAATATCAGTTAATTTTATGTTATTAGTGGTTTGAACTCATATACATTTTGTACTCTGTAATGATTTTTTGTATACCTATATTCAAGTGGGCAGTTGAAAATGTTCAAAATTGCTGGTGAGGTTGCGAATTGGTACAAGAAAAAAAATTTTAATGTACAGGGAATGACATTTAAGAATCAGTTGCAAATGCTTTAAAAACTACAAAATTAAAAAATGAATGCCAGCATCAACATTAATGAATACACGTAGCGCTGACACATGTGTTTGCTAAGTGTGTACTCACAATTGTTAACACTAATGTTTATTTCACTGAGCCATTTACTTATTAACTTGGACAAAGAAAAAATAATTTACTTAGATGAATGTTGTGGAGCCACAATCGTTTACCTTAAATCGACAATGTTTTCACAAGCACATTGTTTTTTAAAGAATATTTTACTGAAAATTGCTAAATTACTTTTTATAATTTCATTTAATAACTTCGGTTGAGCTGAAGTAGACATCCAGAATTCTTGAACTTAATAACATTGCATTTGTGCCAACAAAATTTCAGTAATCACCTACAAACAATGCGTCTAACACTTTGGTTGGCCGGTATGTACAATATGTCACATTTATTATTAGCTATTGACATAACTGTAAAAGTAATTTAAGGATGTTTCCCAAGATTATAATTTTGCTCCAAGACAAAGGTTTTAATATTTGTACGCCTTGTGCATATACCAACATATTCCTTTTAGTCCATGTACTCAATGACAACTTTTCAATGACTTATAATATTAATAGCACTTTCTGCTGGTTTCTATGTGAAAGGCAATATCTTAAAATATTTATTGAAGGAAAACAAATTTTCAAAAAACTTAGATAAAAATTACTCTGTAAGAATCCATTTTAAAATTTGAACATTTGCTCAAAGTGTTGACACATAAAACAGAATTATATACACTCATTGAGTGAGTTTATATATACAGCTATCAGTAGGGCAACCCGCTATTGACTTTACGAACAATTATTTACTTTTAGGTTATCAGAATATTGACGTTATTGATATTATTTCAAAGTTCAAGGAGAAAGCCATTCATGTTTCCAAATTGTCAATTATCGATTTATCGTCCTTACGCAACAAATTCCAATATATGTAATCAGGTGCAAAATCTCGGTTTTCTGCAAGAGTTTTGTTGAGAAGGAAGAAAGCTCGCTCAACTTCTATAGTTTTCACTGGAGAATTTGCCAGAAACTCGGCTTGAATAGGGTTAAAGAGGGGCTTCAGCTTTAACTTCCTATAGCTTATATTTGCCCAAGATTTCAACTGTTCTGCCACATGAAGTCTCTGAAAAAATAGCTTGTGTATATTCAGAAAAGAAATTTC
>CABFPE010000277.1:89388-111656 GCA_900660155.1 Hofstenia miamia | reverse complement strand
TATATATATATATCATTAATATGAAAACTTAGATATGCTAAGATAATTTCCATAGTTCAATTATTCAAAACAGAATATATATTAAAGAATAAGGTTTAGATCTCAAAAGAATTGTCTATCAATAGAAATATGACAAATAAAATTAGTTGTACATTAGTGAAAAAGTTAAACATTTTGGAAAGAGAATGTAAAAGCAATTTCGCGGACATTTAAATACAGAACCCGATTAGTTTGAGTCACTGTTTTCAGCTATAAAAATTAGTCTTATCGAGTCACATTATGATTGGGTCCTCTCAACTCATATGTGTTGAAGGTATGATTGTTTTAGATTGGGTCTTGACTAATTTTTTGACTGGTTTACTACTCTGCTACATACCCCAAATTTTTTCAGGTATACGATTTAATTTTTTTGGTAAATTTGGACTTTTTTAAATGAGTTTTTTTACATAGTGTATCTATGATTAAAATCAGATAGTTTTTAACTGTTTTTTGTACATATTTTGGAGAATTTTTATTTAGTAAGCTAGATTGAAATATTTATGCAAAACTTTGAAAAAGATCCCTTTTTTGAAATATATGTTGTGCATAGTATATCCATAATTTTTTTTATTCCACTTGTTATCTTAGTTTTCTTAGTAAAAAATTTAAATTTCGACGCTCATTTTTTATTTCCCCAAATGGAAATACCAATTCTTTATATTCTGTGTCTTCCGGTGGATACTTGGAGAAATCTGGTTTACAAAATTGACATGAAGTTATGTTTTTAGTAAACTGTCAAACATATTTTTCTAGGTTAGCCAATTGAACAAATGATTATAGTGTAGATGAATTGAATGCAGATTTGCGCATGTAGTATACATAAATAGTCCGCATCATTTGCCAATTAGTAAAAGACTTCAAGTCTACTAAGTAGGCACAGAGAAGCGGAATAAATCTATGCAAACTACGCTTGAATGGCTTTTGCATAGATGACATTTGCCAAATCAAATCATATAGATGTCTATCATTAATCTTGAAGCGCATTCATCAATGTTTTAGCATGGGAAGGCCAAAGCATGAAAACAATTCCATTGAAATGATTGTGTATGTTTATTAGTTATTGATAGAAAGGATTACTGATTTGCTTGCTTGTTCAGTTAGTTAGATTGCACGTTACTTTACAATGACATTAAAATCTAGTCGCATGAGACCCTGGTGCTCATCAACAAGTGTCGTAAACAATTTATTGGGTAATTATTAATTGCAATTAATTGTATTTCTTGATTGTTCAATTTCAATTAATTGATGTTACGAGTTGCAATTATTGCAATGAGTTGTTTGATATAAATTAATGGTAAGCTTGAAATCTGTGACGTAAAGGGCTATACCGACTTGTGAGCAAGTCAAACAAAGTGGCCACTACGGGCAAGCCTTTGTCAAAAAACTTGTATCTTTTTTTATCAGTTGGAGTCTTTTTGAAGAGTTGCTATGGAAACGATGGTTTCCAGTGAAGTTAGACACGAGAATATTTCTGAGAAGAAACGAAAACCATTGGGAAACAGAGCCTGATTCATATCAAAGCTTTTTCTATAAAAAAGTGTAATGAGATTGCAGTAATTGCAATAATTAAATGTAAATTTCATTTTCAATTGCAACAGATTAATTTTTTCATGCGTTTTCGGATTGAAGTTTGGAGGCTATTCTTGTTTTAAGTTGTAACTGTATCTGTGTTACTTGAAGTATGAATCAAATATAGCCCCTAGAAACAAAAAGTCCTAATACAATAATAGCAAATTGAAAAAATTCAATTATAAAATATTATATAAATTCAATTGATATTTTAATCCTAGAAAATTATGACTAAAACATTTAATAGAAGTAAAGTATGAAAATATTTTCTACGACTTTACATTGGTATCAGTCCTCAATAACTATGTATTTATGACCTTTTGTTTCTAAGGATATGGATGTTTAAAAAAAAATTTCTAAAAGTCGCAAGTGCATTAAGTATAGTACTTAGCTTAAAAAGTTGGGATGTATTTCCCAATTTTAAATTGGAAATAATGTATAAGCCTCTAATGAATTGTCACTGTCTACCGCATGATGCACATGACATTCTATTATAATTTTCATGAACCACCAAACAGCGGTGATACAATTCACTAATCAAATGTGTTGTAACAAATATTGTGCAATAATATTACCCTATTCATAAGAGGAGTAGTGCATGAAATCTAAAAAAGAAGTCTGCATCCATACTTAGTATATATTTCTTTTTTCAATTTTGAATACGCATTCTTTTACTATACAAATGTGTTGTAACAAATATTGTGCAATAATATTACCCTATTCATAAGAGGAGTAGTGCATAAAATCTAAAAAAGAAGTCTGCATTTTGAATGCGCATTCTTTTACTATACAGCTGATGTGGTTTCTTAAGAATAATATTTCTGCCCGAAGATTTGTAGCTAGATGGTCAAACAGGATTTGAGGTGATTTTTCTTGCTTTCATAAATTTCCCCGCCCAAATTCAATTTTAAATTGTTTTGTTTTCTGATAACTGAGAACTGACTAAAAAAGCTTAAATTCGAAAAATACATCATGAATCCACGCAAAATATTTACTTGAATGACTTAATACTGTTGGCAGTTTTAATGGATTTATGTGCACTTACGATCTTTTAGAAATAAGATATATTTATTACAGGCAACAAAAAGTACGAGATCAACAAAAACTACTAAACCGATGTAAATTTAAAAATAATGCCTCTTATTGCTTGTGAAATATATTTGAAGAACCAGTTCCTCTATTGATATCATTTTTTTCATAAAATGTAGTTACGACCTGTTGTTTGCAAAGGAGCGATACGTTAACAAGCTTTGAACAATTTTACTAAAATTTGGAAGCCATGTGCTTATTTCAAACTTTTGAAACATACACATGGAATCTCCTGCATTTTAAATTTTAGGTAGTCAAAAGAATTTTGGGGAAAGAATATTCGAACTAGCATAAGGTGGTGCAAGTTATATGTAAGAGTAATATTTTTTAATCCTGTAAATATGGCGTTATTTTCAGCGGTTAAACTTTAACTAAATGTATTTGAAGTACTAGATAAAATGCATGTCAATTAGCTTTTCCTAGATTGGAAGAGTAAAATTTTACTGTGTTAATGCACCGAAATTTTGCTGGCAGTTTCGATACTGCCTATTTTGAAATATAGAAGGACTTGCAAAGACCTTGACTTGCATTATGAATCAAAATGTAATCCTTAACATTGAAGAAATTAATATAAAAATATGTCCCTAAAAAGAGTATGACTTTTAATGTGTAATTTCTGTGAGTAATTGAAACAGATTTATTGAGTGAAACCACTCAGGTGTTAATTTCTTTGCATACATTTCACAGTTAAGGTGCTCTTATCAGTAAATACCTCATTTTTTCTTGTCGTGTCATAATTGCTTTTCTTCAAAACCAATATGAGATTTTGACAATCATCACATGACAGAAGTTTTCTATTCCCAGCTTTCAAAACATTTCTGTGTAATTCACTGCAGTTTTACAATCAGAAGTAGGAAATAATTGATTTCAATTAATATTTGCGAATTTTTTAATCAATCAATTATTTGCAGTTATTTATATGTTTCAAAAATATATTGAAATTTTTATCATAGATTTCTTTTATTCTACTATTTGTGTGTTTTTGCATGATATTTATTAAAATCAAACTGACTATAGTCATAATATATGAATAAAATGCTATAATCTAAATAGTAGATAATTGTCAAAGATATAGATTATGAATGCAAACACAATGTCGCATATTGTCTGGAATTAGAGAGGAAATTACTTAAAATATAATTACGCAATAAAGATAATGAAATCATCAGATCCTGTTAAAAATATTAAATACATTGCAATATAGCGAAAAATTTTAAAATCTAGATTCAATTTTTTGGATACATACCTCCAACATTCAAATTAGTTGAGCAAAGAATTCAGTAATATCATTTTTGGGACACGTTGTTTGACAAAACACAATGAATAAGACTGAACATAGATTGGATAAATCAATCGAATTTGCGATCATCCGCATCTGCAACCGTGCAGATGCAAAGAAATGCAATTGTGCTGATGCGTTTTCGTTGGAAAAAAACGGATAATTTTCTTTTCTTATTCACAATTTTTTTCACACATGTATTTTTTATTTTTTTTAATGAAAATTCACTTGAAAATAGTCAGTAATGTTTTCCAGTCTACACCAAGTGTAGCATTGTATTCCACTTTTGTGTTTCGGCTATTTCTATTCACCAGATATTTCTAGCCTGATTTTTTCGCCAAACTCTTAACTTTTGCATTTAAATTTTCAACTTTGAGATGGAATTTATATTTTGTAATAATATATGGCTTAATACTATTTTGTAGTTAAACATGATATTATTTTGACACCTCACATGACTAGTCTGTTTATTCTCTGTGGCTTACATGTGAATTGTGAATATTTACATGAAGACATGCAAGTACGAACTCAAACAATAATCACATAATAACGAACCTATCTCATATGCCATGAATATTTTAAATGTCTTAAAATGTTGCCGATTTTTTGCAATGGTTAAAAAAATTCTTCGGGTGTGGATAATTTTTTGCAGGTTGAAATGCGGATTTGATGCGAATTGAAGAATGTCAATCCATTTCCATCCCTAATGATAAATATAGAATAATTTTTTGATTATATGTTCTTTCTTGCTATTGCACAATGTTAAGATTTGTGCTAAAAATTACTAATTGTCCTTGAAGTACATAAATATATTAACTGTTTTTCAATATGAAATCCGATTATTGTAAAAACATTCAAATTCCTACCATACCATGTGAGCCACAGCCGCCCTCATATATTTTAATTTCTAAAGAAGAACTGAGTGAGACCGGTACGCAAAGACGCGCCTTAGCTGATTAATGACAGGTTACGAATTAAAGACGAAGATGAAAGAGCAGATAATGCTATATCTTGTGGTGGTCTTAGATATTAAATATCTTGATTATTTCGTGAGTTATAAGCACTTAAATTTTTTTGAGGAGTCCATCACAGTTTTGACAATTTCTAAATAGATTGGGGTTAAATTTTACATTTAAATTCTATAGCATTCACTGCAGTTGAATTGATTTGAATACAATGTTGTGTAGAAGTCAGTTTTTCTTTAAATTCTAGTACTTCAGGGATGGTCTGTCCCGGCTCGCCCCAGCCAATGCACATTCTTGAAGAGGAAATCTTGAACAGATAGTATAATTTATATCCATCTCAATATTTTGAAAATGATTGGGTATTGCTTATTACTGTACATTGCATTTAAACGAAACTAATTTTTCAGGACCATTATAATATTGAATTTTTTGAATATTTAAATATACCAAAATTTGTTTAGTTTTGGTATTGTATTTCAAAAACGTCTGCTCAACTACATTCTCCACACAAGACTGCTACGTAAGTGCACCCGGAGTGCTTGACCTTTGTGAGTGTGGCCAAGAAGTTGATGGCGATGGGCAGGAAGTAGTAATAAATTATTATCAAAGTCAATCACTTGTACGTGTGATGGTTTCTAATACATGTGACATGGACAATGCTGCAACCCAGCGTTACTATGCTTGTTCTAATGAGAAGTCCTGCGCCAAGGATAAGTTAAATCAAGTAAACACCGCTCTCACCTGCACAGCTGAGTGCACACCGTCTTCAGGCTGCCTAAATACTCAGGCTGTAACTACACCTACATCATGTAAAAGTAAGAATTGATTAGTAATATTATACCTTGAAATTCACTTGGAGACATTTAAGCATCGTTTTTTGTAAATACATCACCCGTTCAGATATGCACATTGTATGGAATTGCTAAAAAATATTTATATGGCGGCTCAGCTTTGCTATTCTCAATGATTTCTGATGACATTAAGAAATTTTTTCTATTGTTGATATTTTCATCGAATTTACTATGCAACTTTGTACACATTGTGACATATCATGCAATTTTGTACTAAAGTCAGAATATTTTCATTACATATTTTTGTTGAAATCACAATATTTAGAGTGTCTTACGAATTATGACATTGAAATCATGCAAAACTTGATTCTTGTAAAGCTATATAATGATTTATGAATAACTCAAATTCAACTAGTTTCACCATATTCTCCATTTTAACAAATGCTAATTTTTACAAGGTTGCTTCAATACAAAATTATACCAATATTTAGACCAAATTAGTTTTAAGATAACAAAAAAGTAGCCTAGTTTAATAATTCAAGGTTGAATATAATTTCATATCTCAATAAAATCTAGTTTCTACATATGTACAATTGTAAACATTGTGTATCAAGGGGATATAGCGTTTCATTTCAAAAATATTCTAAGTTTGATTTCTATGAATTCATTCTAGTCTACAAATTCGTACAAACTTAGTTAATGAAAATAAAGCACATTCAGGCACTTTGGCATCATTATTTTTCCTCAATCCAAGTGTAAGCCTGTGAATTAAATTTTATAAAATTTGAATATCGATATGTTTTTGCTCATCTTTAGAAAAAAACTAGGTAAATCTAAAGCAAGGACGTATCCAAACAAAAGCTAGGAACATGAGCGAGGCTGATATATAATATTTAAGACCTAGAAACCTTATTAAACCGCAATTATTAACTTATGCATAAGCATAGTGATTAGCACTTATATACTTGCAACTGTCAGACATTAGCAATGCAGTTTTAATATTCAAGAGCATTTTTTAAATATTGGCGTAGCATATTTCGCGTTAGGTGGTTTAATCTCCAAGCCTCCCTTCAACTTCACTATTTTATATAGGTTGCATTTTCACACAATTGCAACCTACATTGAATCGCTTATCTCTGTTGCTGAATATTCAACAGTTTATTTTTGTAAATTTATTGATATGTTTGCCCAACCTGGATTTCTACATTACAAATGGTATTTTCTTTACTACATTTCTCACTTCTGCACTGTAATTGACCAACATCGATTATAAATCTGATGCCGTCGATATTGAAAAGAAGAGTTCTATATTACTATTAACACTTTCTATATTAAGCTTGGAAGTAGGGTAGTGACTCAAATGTTAACCACTGTTTTGACTAAAATGTTGCAGGTCATGTGCTTTGTATTGTAAGAATAGTAAACTTTACGGAGCATATGATGATGATAGGAAAACATTTTCCTCTTAAAGCCATTAATCAAATTTAGTGAACATGAGGTCTCCTGAAACTAGGGCTCGGAGGCACACCAAAAAAACCGAATGTGACGTAGCCAGGCTAAGACTCCAGAGGGGCTGACACATTTTTAGGTGGGATATTTGATTTAGTGATAATTGCTTGCTGAAAATTTTTTGCAAAAAATTAGGACTGGAAAATTAGGAATATATTCAAATGTAAAGAAACCAACATTTTTCCTTCCAAACTTTAATTAATCATTAATATCAATTTGAGGTAGAAGTTCTTTTTCAAATAAGCCAAATTTTGTTTTTCAAAGACCAGAGGACTTGTCATTGTGGAAATTCTATTCTTGATAGTGTTGAGGATATGCGAAGAACCGATAAGGTTTTGCTTAGAAATGTAAATAGAACAAGCCAAGCAGCACCAGATCTGGTATATTTCATGAATTGTGGACGCGCCTATTCTGAACATTTTGAAATAGTGACATTTGTGCCAAAATGACGTGAGGAAATTTGCTTTTTTCTCTCGGTCTCCCTGGAATATTTAGTTTATGTAAATCCAATTACACTTGGTGGTTAACATTAAGCTGCTCAAGGAGTTTCGAAATTTTAATTTTGACTTTTCAAAGACTTTGAAACGCGTATAATATATACCTCATATATTAATAAAGATATCCAAAATTTGAAGGCTTCACAAGATAGAGGAGTGACTCCTCTTTCCATTACCATTAAAAAACCTATTGCTTTGCTCACTGCATCCCTGAAGGTATGGGTACTATCCAAATAAAAAGAAGCAGTCGAAGCTGGTTGTTGTTTCTATTGCCGTTTGACATTTGATCACCTGAACATTAGAAATAGAAACAATTTAAATTATTTTTAAAAAATTTGAATTTTTCATTAAAAATAATGAATCTTTTCAAGCAACTTAGTTTCAGCAATATACTTTTGTACAAATTGTCACTTTCACCAATAACTTCTTTTCTCAGTTTTTCCAAATTTCATAATAGGCTTTGAAAAAATTGCTTGAGAATTTTGAAAAAATAACTTTGCGCTCTAAAACGAAAATGGCCAGTTGCAAAGTCTAGCCAAAGTAGTTTCATATAAATCAGAAAATAATTGCAAACAACACTTAGTGACAACTTCATTTTGTAGATTGATTACTAGGTTGCCCATTAATTTGATTTTCTAGTCCCTAAATTTTGATTGCATTATGTTATTCTGATTTAATCACTTGTAGAGCTGATGCAATTTCCGTCTTTATATTTTGCAAAATTTTGGAAACAATATCAATTACAATTAGAACCTTTGTAGTAAAATGAGAAATATTATAAAACTAATTTTAGAAAGACTAACAAATAAACCACGAGACTGACAATGACAATATGCATCAAGGTTAGCTTCAAATTTTTTTTAGTTATATCTTCAAAGTTAATTTTTTTGGCTTACCTACCACCACTATACAATTTGACAATGTATGCTTCCAAAAACTCTAAAGCATTGAAACTGGAAAAAATAATTACTGAACAAGGGAGATTGAATTTATGAATTATTTTACAACAATACCATTATGAGTCAATTCCATCAAAAAAGTGAATATTTTGCAAAGGTTTTGTCACAAATGTCATGCAATTGGCCAAAGGCTCTAGTAGCCATGTTAAAATACAATAGACTTTGTTGAGCTAATTTTAACAAATCTATTTACCAAAGCTTCAATCTCCATGTTTCTTATCCATAATTATATATATGCAAATGGAAAATAATACTGTTGTCTAGTCAAAATTGTTAGTTTCATTTTGAATGTAAAGTGTTCTATATTTAGTGTTAGTTGGTCTTGTCTTGCAGATAAAGCATAGTTCCTTAAAAATAATGTAGGAGGGGCTCGCCAAACTCTCAGACGTGGCTTAGCCCCTTCTGAGCCCACCTTGGCTACTTCCATGAAAACCGAAACCGAACCGAGAAAAGAAAATAAAAACCGAGTTTTAGATTTTCATCAGAAACATTCACCTAAAACGTTATTTCCAAGCCAAAATGCTCGTCTATTTGAAGCACTATTTTATATTAATTCTTAAACAACTAAATTTAATGCTTTGAAAATGCACCTTAAAATGTATTTTTCTCTTCAATTACACTTTGCTAATACCAATAGTAATTATCTAGGAAACCGAAACCACCTTTTTGGGGGGCAAAAATAAAAAATTGAATTCATTTTTTGGAAACCGCCGAGCAAATAATCAGAATATTTAAATGTATTTTAGACACGTCTCGGGTGCTTCACTTCCGTTCTAATTTAAAAAAGTCATCTTCTTGATACAACGAAAATTTTTTATATCACTATTGGAAATTTTTTCAAAGTATTTTAACAATTTTTTAGTTGCAAATGAGTTATTTGCTGTAATTGAAGCTTCAAAGATCCAGTTAAAATTCCAGCCTCTAGTCAGTTCGAATGACTGGAGTCTAGAAGTCACTAAAGATGCTGGGTCGCCAACAATCCAAGCACAATCAGATTCCTTGATTAAAGGAGAAAGCAAGGTTGTTGATATAACTCGTGAATCGTCTGTCAACGTTTACAAAATTCGTGTGATTGGAAAAAATAGGATGTCTGTTGACATGGATCCAAGTGACTACCTTGATGTAGACTGTAAGTTTTTCATAAAAGCATGTATGTTATACTTTAAAGTTTGTTGTACTGAACAGTTGTGTAGCTACCATCAGTGAAAAATAGTCTCCAAGGACTTGCAGTCCTTAATGTGTATTGTACTAAGTTGTATGTATTGTTTTTGTAACATCAATCTCTGTGTTTATGTACTTAAACTCGAATATCTTAATCCTCATCCAATTCAAAATTTGGCGAGAGTTAGAATTTTACATGTTAAATTAATTCGAAAGCAGTGATCTGAAATGCTGGTTAAATGCCTTATGGTAATCGTTGTTATTGAATACTGTTAACAGAGGTGGCAAAAAGACTGAATCCAGCAAAGACTTCTTGTAACCTGATTCTGCAAAATGATTCAGGATCCAACAGATGAAATAAATTATAGGGCTTCTGACATATTGAGAACTTCTTAACATCGTTTTTTGTAAATATACATCAACAGGGTTTTACCATATGCTTTTCCAAATACTTACATTTATATTTACTGATAATGTCCACAATATCAATTTTATATTCTATTTGGTGGTATGCAGAAAATTGTTGTGTTTTAGACATTAGTTTTTGGTTCGTTATAACTATCTGAATCTGTAAATATTGTTTGTTCACAAACTTTTCAATTTGTCATTTACGAAAGCTTACAAACCTCAACATGTAGTTTTAAGAAGAAACCAAATGGATTTATATTTGTTAAATCGATATTGATTAAAATTCCTGAACTTAAGGAAATATCAAATTAGAAATTGATAAAAAAATAGTTGAAAAAATGACAATGTAATCAAGAACATAATTGATGTTAAGTTGAGAGGTAAGCACTTTTGAAAAATCAAGATTGATGTCACATGACATTAGTGATTGGTTTCAAACTTGCTATTCCTTAAATTTTTATTTTACTTAACGTTAACCGTTCAACACATTGGTTTTATTAGCATTATAAAATAAATTTGTATCACTATGTGATTAAATATACTCCGCGAAGTTGATGTGGATGAGAACATTAGAACTGACTTTGATAATAATACATTATTGTGTATACATACAATTGAGTGAAAATTTAGCTTAACCTTAAACAGTCTGGGGATTTTTAACAATTTTTCATGATCCTATAAAAAATTTAAACGCTTATAGCTCAAAAACTATTAATGGTGTGCTCAATTTGAAAGCATAGAAGAAAGTCTCTTTTATATTTCGCTCTAAATCCACGCGTGGCCTTGTCCCATTAAGGCGTGCCGTTGCGCAAAACTTCCGGTCTCTGAGTTTGCGCACAGTACGCCTCAATGGGTTTTAATTATCTTTGCACATATTAAGAAACATTCAAAGTTCTTTGTTGCCTCCATGGGCTCAAGGCCTTCTAAATACATGAGCACTAGGTATGGAGAGAATTTAAATCATTTTCAAAAATTTGTTAATCTATTCAACAATCTCTGCCACAGCAATAAGCTTTAATAGAAATTTTCAACATTGCATTAATGTATGTTCCCCAATAGACCTACTTATGCCCCAAGATTTTCAAATTTGGAATTTGAACTGGTTGACATAGTGCAATTTTTGGCTATCAAATCCTTTGCATTCACAAATTTTTATTCATTGAAATTATACATATATTTGACACTAAAATTCGAAGTTCACAAATTGATAAGCCATTCTTAAATGGTAATAATTTAAGTTGGACATGATATGAACTGTATTCTAGACTACAGCATAAATTATTCGTAGGCCAGGAATATCCGCGGTCCCAGTTCATGTAATGAATTGGAATAGCTAACCTTCAATGACTTCAAATCTACTCATTTTAAGTGCATGCAAACAACTTATCTCGTAAACACCACTCTAAAGTTTTGAAACTGTTATCAACCGTACTGATTTCTATAATCCTTAGTCTATATGAATCATCGTATTTTGCAGTATAAGAAAAACCTTGTTTGATTGACTATGTATGGTGTGTTTCATTAGATGAGTATGAAGAGGGCAGCATGAAATTTTGGCGAACATTTTTTTTTGCCTTCTTGCCTTTATGTGATCACAAATCAATATCAATATGGTGTCGTCACAAGCTCAATACAATATACGAATCTTGGAAGAATACATTGTTTTGTATAAAAATTATCTTTTCAATAATAGAATCATAAACCAGTATCTCATGTTTTCTAATGCGAATGAATAATTTACTTCCTAGATATTGCTGTACAGAATATAAAAATTTGTGAATTTGTTAAGATCTGCGTATCTTTCTTTTAAATACAGTATTATCAGTTAACTGGTATCATAATGGTTTCTTACAACTCAGACTACTTGAGCCAAATTATAACAACAGCCTTATAGCAATATTACTATATATATATATATATATATACATACATATACATATATATATATATATATATATATATATATATATATATATATATAGACAGAGAGAGAGAGAGCATAATCACGTGTCTTAGTATGATATACAGATGTATATATCATCAATAAGGACTGCTGGAAACAAAATTCACATTTTTGCAAATTAAAACATAGATCACAGGGACCAATGATAATGGTTCTCGGTACAAAATTTATAAAGAAATTGTAAACTTCATGTCATCTTATTAATCAACGATAATAAAAGTCCAAGCTAATCAAACAATCAAAGGTCTATGCATCTGTGTTCAACTAATCGGTAGCCAGAACAGCTTATTTCGAGAAAAAGTCTGATCTCTTTTTTTGAAATTAACAATATTTTTAATGTTGAAGATATGATTACTTAAGATACATTTTTTACATTGGCCGACAGAACAACGTATCTCGTTTCGCCTACAGAGGCTAGTAAGTATTTTGGTAAGTCCATGATGCATGCAGCAATCTTAACTTTTCAAAAAATGATTAGTTAAAGACACCGATACACATTCAATTTTAATGAAAGTTTAACCATTTTTAATTTAAATCATCAAAAATATTTGCGAAACTATAAATTTATTAGTAAAATTCCATGTGGAAGCGCATTCTCTACAAATTTACACAAATTACTCAATCCATGCTCACTATTCTAAATAACGAATACTGATGGTGATTATGAAAAAGGTGCATGTGGTGCAGTAATGAAATCTGAGCTAATCAGCAGAAACTAGTTTTATCAGTTATGGATTTTGTTCCAAAAACAAGTTTTGGTCTGTGAAATTGGGCTTGCGTTACCATTTTTGATGCAAGAAATATGTGTGTAACCAAGCTCGGGTAGTGAAAAAGTTATGCTTAGTACAATTAATCTTTTTAGCAAAACTATCAAGTTTGTGTATTTAAATAGAAAAGGTTTCATTTATTTATTAAACATACATAATGCAACTGAAATTTATATTTAATAAAGTAATATCAAAATTGATATTACAGTAAGCTTTCACATTGCATTATTGAGGAATTGGGTTGAAACGATGTGATGAATTGGAATTGGAATTAGAGTCAATTGGGCTGGTTTGTGCTAATTGGTTGCTACGGAATGATGTCAGGAATCATGTTATTTGTAGCTACCTGTTTTATGGTAACTTATAAGGTCGTCAGTGTAAATAATCTGTGTGTTTACAGCCATCTAATAGTTTATCATGTGTTAAAAATCACCACTGAGAACTCTAGTCGTACAAATACTTAAGCATAATTGCTTACTTCAAGTTGAAAACAGTTTATCAAATGCCAATTTATTGAAATGAAATATTTCAACTTAAATTCAAATCGCTATGTTTTAATAAGCTAAATACAAAATTTCTATGTTATTTTGTAAAATCTCTTGTTATTTAGAAAAAGGCCTGTTAACTTTAAAACTGCCGGAATGGTTAGTCATGCTGATATAAAGATTACTTGATTCATACGCAATAGATAATTGAAGCATGTAGTGCAAGAATCCGTTATTTGACAAAATTGCCAAAATTGCAAAATTGATTCTTTTAGAATCATGTGAAGGTGAATTAGACTTCCGTTGACGTTGATTATAGCTTTATGAATAATCAGGTAATCGACATCAACAAAAGTAAATTAGAAAAAGGCGATTTTTCGTTTCAAATCAATTTGCACTTAACAGCTTCTTGCACTGTATGCTTTAATTACGCGACGTTTATTAAACGAGATTGTCAAAAATTTCATAGTCGGAAAACTCGCAGCAGCTATAAAGCTTCCGACAGTGAAGCATCTACTGTGAATTTTCCGAATACCTTAATCTCATACGCTTTTAAATGATAATTCATTTACGACCTCTAGCAAATCTAGGGCGTTATTTAAAACATTTGTTACATTGCCTTTGTTAGAAAACATAGAAATGCTCCATGCAGTTTCAATTGATAGTATTAATTATACTTTAAATTTTGTAAAATGTATAAAAGAATTTAAGTTTTCTTCCTTGAAGCTGCTTGGGCAAAGTAAAACTCAGGTTATCCCGAATCCAAAAACATCTGAATTTACATAGAAAACATGACAAAAGATTATGAAATGTATACACTAAGCAGAAATTACGACTGTGCACCCAGAATTAAGACTTAAATTATTTAAAATTTTTTTAAAAATTTTTGTGCATTAACTCTATTTCCATCTCTTATACACTTTATGTTTAGTGGTTAATCACGTAAGCATTCCAGAAATAAACAGTAATGCTTTGTACAACCAAGGTTCTGAATTCATTCAAATAACTTGGGACAGTGTAGATGGTGCCAGTGGTTACAAAGTAATCAGTGAAACTGGTCAAACTGTTGATTTGACGGGAACTATATTTTTACCACAAAGTCATGCAATTAATGAAGTCTATCAAATGTCAGTTGCAGTAATCTACAATAACCAAGTTCAATCAGAATACAAGGTTTTTCAGTTTTCTCGAGGTAAGCACACAATTACATTCAGCTTTTGCTTTTTTACAATTTGTGAATCACAATTTAAGGCTTTTGTTACTAACGGCCCCCTATATTAGGCAATATCAGGGAAGTAAACAAATTTTTGCATTAATTCATTTTCCCAAATCTGATTCTAAGAAAAAATTGTTTAGGAAACACACAAATTCCAGCTGCTTATCTTGAAATTTGTATTTGTGTTTTTAAGTATATCATTTAAATAACAAAATTAATCCTTTTAAATGCAAGTTATTCTCTACATAAGAGTATTTAAATTAAGTGCCTCAATGCCATAAAAAGAATAAATTCATGACCCATGAACAACTTTTGAAGGCATTGGGAATGGACTTTCAATTAGTAAAAAAATTCCCAATTATATATTTTGAAACTATAGAAATACACGTTTGAATAGTGAACATTGCAAAAAATATGATTACATAGATATTTGAGGAATCACTAAGTGCAGCATATTGAACCAAAATCAATGAAACACTTGCTACAAATATTTAAACTGAGAAATTTAACATCTTAAGAGAGCTATTAATCTTAGTGATATAACAAAATAAGTACATTTTACGTCAGACTACTATTAATAGTAGAATTCTGTGTTTTGTGAATTTGTAGATTATAAATTTTTCAAGTTGTTAATATATTTGACCTCAGCAACTTTTGATATCATCAGTGAAGCTAATACTGTATTTTAAGCATTAACGTGCTCTATTATATGCACATATTTGAATTTTTACAGTTACCATAAAGCCTGTTGTGATGACCTGGCATAGTAAAAAACTTTCCATTGCATCTTGGTTTTAGCTATTGCATAGCTAAACAATACTAAGCCTATTTTCATTAGAACAGTTTCAGTGAAAATTTGGAGGCTCACATTTATTAGTATTTAATGAAAATAAACATCATATTTGAAGAAAATGATATTGTATTTTAGCGTTTAATATTCGTTTTTATTTAATTGTATTTGATCAGTTCCTTTACAGATCATAGTTTTTCTAAACAAAACTGGTGTAAAAACAAAACTTTTCATATTGTTTAGTTAAAATTTCAACAGCACCAAATATGCAAAATGCTAACTTCGTAGAAAATACTACAAATGTGGAAATATAACAAATTTATTCTGTAACTTATTTAATGCATTTTTGAATCATATATTTCAGATTTTGAGTTTTATAATTTTGTTAAGTAATGAAAATTCTTTGTTTAATAAACAACAAAGTTTTTTTGCATTGTATTGTATTGAAAGACATGATTACGTGTAGTTCATCGTCAGTCCACATGAAGGAAAAATACGTTCTGATTGCGTCCTTGATCCCTCGGCTAAAAATATAACCTCTTTTAGCAAATGGAATCTCGCAATATTAGCTTTAAAAATGTTTTTTTTTAATTTATCTGTTATAATCTCCATTGAATAATAATAATCATGAAGTACGGAATTGAAATTACAAAAATCCAATCAAATGTATAAAACAGTTTGATTCGTAAAAATTTTATTTTAGGCAACTTTTCAATTAAAAAATATCATTTACATGTGTATGAATTTCACTTAAATGTAAACAACTTTTAAATATTCAGAAAAAAAATATAAACTTCAACCCGATTTGCAATTGAATGTCAACCTGACCAAACCTGACTCGTTTTACAACTATGCAACGGTAATCAAATGGATAAGAAAATTTTTGCTTGCTTCAATTATACTGAAAATAGCAAGCTGCGCGCTCACACATTTTTGTTCCCAGTAGCACGGTAAATTTTTCTTCCGGCCCAATCCTGGTCACAATCCGTAATGAGATTAAATGCGCTAAATTTAGTCTTTACTACATATAATCAAATTGAATACTAATTTAAGATACTTTAGGCATTTCATTGCTTAGGCAGTGCATTTTAGACTTGTTGTCATCTATTTTCGTTTTTCACAGTTTTTAAGTATCATTTTGACTGAAAATTTGATTTTTTTATTTTGAAATAAAATTTGTATTTTAATTAAATAAATATGTGCGTAGCCCTCTAGCAGATATCAACGTCCTAACACTTGTTTATGTAGCATATTTATTATTCAATCAAAAGTTATTACCTGTTCATTAACAAATTTGCTCACTTTTCTGCGGTTTGCCAATATTTACTTGTGGCTCAAATTTTAAGATACATTTCATAATGATAAAATGACAGTGTCATGATTTTTACTCGTTTGTTACATTAAAACTGGCATATATATTCTAACCTTTATAAAAACGTGCATTTCAATGGCTAATTTGTTTTTATAATAATTATAATTATTTATTGCTTTATTAAAAATTAAACAGTTAATACACTACACGTAAAACAATTGCAATTAAGCTTGCTAAGGTTCCTTTTTTAGCCTAGTTTTCTAGAAAAATAAAATTAACTGTAAAAGACGTATGACATTTGATTTCTTTCAGTACTAAAAATATCGCATAAATGATTATTTATATGACCACGAAAACAAAAAAGTGTCAGAATTCAATAATTGCAATTGCTTTATTTTGCCACTGGATGGCTACCAAACACGAAAATTTCTCAATATGCTTTTGCTGTCGTGTTGTGTTGATAGTTATGTGAAAAAACTGTGTCTAAATGCCCATGTCTTATATTGCAATAGTTGATTTGAACTTTTATAGAAACAATTATATGACTTCTGCATTATAAATAACAACTTAATTATTTTAAAGATTAATTGTTCAGGTAAGAGTAATAGATATCAATTTATGTAGCTGAAATATATACTTGCAAACAGACAATGGTGTTGAATTTGTTTATTAGCTTACAATTTTAACAATGCTCTATTTTTCTCTTGGTGACTTTGAATAAGATTGTGAAATATAATTTAAATTCTTGAATTGATTGTGAATTTTAGGACCATTTTGCGTTATTGGGTCATGTACATCTCCAGAGTGCTCAGATGCTGTTGTTGCGGCAAATTCATCAAATGTCTGTTTTGCAACAGATTATCCTCAGGGCAATATTGGTTTTGACCTGTTTCAGTGAGTAATTTTGTTGTTGGGTTTCTTAAAATTTCAGCATATTTCAATAAATATGTGCTTTAGTTGGAAGTTTTTAGTTTATATTTAATCGAGTATCCATATTAACGATAAACATGTGTATTGATTTTCAAGACATACAATCTGCACACAATTTTTTGAAATATTTAATGGGAATTTCTTTCGAAAACTTTAAAAAATATAATTAATTTATATCGTAATGTTGTAATGTTTTACAAATTCTTAGAACAAATAATAATTTTTCAGCCTTAGAAGTATATTTCAACTTTAGAAAATTGACTAACTAGTAATCACAAGACTAGATTTGCTAACACAATTTCATCCAATTTGACAATTATGTTTGAATTCATTTTAAGAAATGTTTGAAACATTTTGACAAAATTAAGCACAAGTTTTCTACATGACCTCTATCACTATAAGCAATTTCAAGTTCATTAAAAATTTCAATTTAGTTAAATATATCAAATTTGACATAGATGATTCATATGTGGACATTTCAGAGATAGACCAACACCTATCCCAATTTTACTCAGTTACTAAGTGTTCTCTGCGTATTGAAGCCAGTGTTCATTAAGTCACTATCAAATTCAGAAATAGAATGCTTTAAATTATATATATATATATATATATATATATATATATATATATATATAAAAACGTTAAAAAATGGCTAATGAGCTTTTTGCTTGACCGCAAAAATGAATAACATATCAATGCCATGTATCTGATTGGATAACCATCAATAAGGAGGAAGTTAGGGCACCGTTACCTGACCTAACTTATGGAATGTAAAATCTCGCTTCACATAGTAACCCATCCCATTTAATATGTCCAGTTACCTATAAGGATGTTGATCAATACAGTGTGAATGGTCAGAATTTTCCGACACATCTGGAAGCAGATAATGTCAGGCAATGTTCTAGAAATGAAGTATACCTTTAAATGAACGAAAATGTAGCGAAATCATTGTATTTACTCGATACACTAGAAAAATTGTTCAGAATCGTGCAATCACAACCCTGATTTCAACTGACCTCACACATAATGTATCCAAATGTATTCTAGGTGTTACGTTTCAAAGAAATCTTTTATTCGACATACATGTTAATGAAATATTTATTAATACTTGTCTTCAAAAGAAACAATACATATTGGTTAATTTGCGTAAATCAGGTTTTCCAATCGATGAGGTGTTTTTATCTTTATTTGTATCGATGATACGTTACGGTCTAGCTATATATGGTAGTGACTACACAAATCTTTGACAGATTAAAAAATTCCTGAACATTACATGGAAATATCATTGGTCAATCGCGGAGTATCAAACATCCGATATGCTCAAAGAAGCAGATTAAAAAATGTATGATCATATCTGCGGCGCTAATCTCAAGCACTGGACGAGTTAATTATTACTTTAACCTCCAAATATCACTCTGACAATTCTAGAGAAAATTTTGTGCTACCAGGTGCACAGCCAAATTTCTATCATCGCTTTTTTCATTATCGCATGCTGTTTGATTGCTACCCTTTATTTTAGAATTAATTATTGTAAATACTTAGACTTATGATTGTATTTGTCACCAGTTCCCAGGGAGTCTGAAAGCTTTCCTCAGGATTCTAGCTGTTCCTAAGAATGTTGCCTTCTGTGCTACCGCTCCTCCCCACTTTGGTACTCCTAACTCCTCCAAGTATCTCTTATGCTTCTTACTCACTGCTCCTAGTGCTCCTACAACTATCTTCTTCAATTTCCACAGCCTTTTTATTTCCTCTGCCAGCTCTCTATACTTGTCTATCTTCTATTTCTCCTCGCTTTCTACATTCCTGTCCTTTGGTACTGCTATCTCTATCACTGTTCCCAATCTTTTCTCTTTGTCTACCACTACTATGTCTGGCCTCCGTGCTTCTATCACTTTGCTCGTCTGTATGTTGAAATCCCACAGTATCTTAACCTTCTCATTTTCTATGACGCCCTGTGGCTTGTGCTCATACCACTTGTCTCCTGCTTCTAACCCATGCTGCCTGCTCAAACTCCAATGCACCATTCTTCCCACCTTGTCATGCCTGAACTTATACTCATTCTGTGCCAACTTCTCACACCCTGCTATCAGATGATCTACTGTCTCCGCCTCTTTCTTACATAGCCTACACTTATCACTTACTTCTGCTCTTCTGTCTATATGCTTCTTCACCCAGTTTGTTCTTATTGCTTGCTCCTGTGCTGCCATTATCAGTGCTTCTGTTTCTCTCTTCAGTCCTGCCTTCTTTAACCACTTGTTGCTCTCTTCTCTGTCACACATTTCTGTGTTCCTCCAGTATTCTCCATGCATTGCCTTCTGCCTATACCTTGTTTGTCTCTCTGATTCCATCCTACTCTGGTATATCTTCTTTCCTTCACTCTCAGTTATTATCTTCCTTAACTCCTTAGTGACCTCTGGTAGGGATCCTCTAGGTTGCTCTTCTACGTATTCCTTTAGCCCTAGTGCTTCTGCTTCTACAGTTTCCCCAACACTTAGAAGCCCTGTCCCTCCCTTATGCCTTGGCATGTACAGCCTATCTACATCTCCATTTAAGTTGAATAGAACAGATTTTGTAGTCCTATTTTTTTTTTGTAAATATAGTTATTTGTTATCATTCTTGACGCTATTCAGATAATAACCAGTTTTGTAATTGAAAATATTATCTGAATAAAGAATATCTTATCTTATCTTATTTTATCTTATAATGCTCTCTCTGCTGCTAGTATCTTCCTTGTCTCCCTGTCTAATTCCCGCAGTTCATTCTTGATCCACCTAACTATTCCTGCCGGATATCTCAACACTGGTATCGGCCACGTATTAATTGCCTTTATGCTGTTCTGCCCATTCAATGCTGACTTCTGTAGTACATTCCTTAAACTCCTCTTGCATTCTTTTCTTAACCTCGTCCTCATTTCCTCATGATCTGTTGTATCTTTATCTATCACACCTAAGTACTTGTAACCCTCTTTGACTTCCTCAATATTATCCCTACTACTCGTCCTCAAACCATCTCCATCTATTCACTTGGCTCTGGTCATTCTAACTGTCGCACACTTTCCTAATCCAAATTCCAACCCAGAATCTCTGCTTGCTTTCTCCAGTGTCTCCACTTGCTTCTGCAATATCTTCCTTGAACTAGCATACAAATTCAGGTTGTCCATGTACCACAGGTGACTCACTGCTCTACCATTTTTCTCCAACTTATATCCTATACTTGTCTTCTTTAACTTTTCTGTGATGGAGATTAAGCTAACTACAAACAGTAGTGGTGCTAAGCTGTCTCCCTGGAATATGCCTCGCCTAAACCTCGGCCTGTGACCGTCTATCTCAGTCTGCCACTTTCCCATCTCCCTCCCTAGAAACTCAACCCATTTCCGTGAAACTCCATTGGCCTCTAGCGTCCTCAATACCCACCTATGCGATATGCTGTCATACGCCTTCCTGTAGTCTATCCATGCCATTGCTAAGTTTGTCTTCCTTCTTCTAAAATTTTCCACTACTGCCTGGTCTATGAACAACTGATCTTTGCATCCTCTCGTCTTTGTCCTACATCCCTTCTGCTTTTCTGGTATCAACCTGTTCTGTTCTAAGTAACATGCCAGCCTACTCTAAATAACAGAAATTAACAATTTCCAAGTTGTTGGCAGACATGTTATTGGCCTGAAGTTGCTTGCCTCAATACCTTTCTTTGAGTCCTTCTGTATCAGAAATATCTTTCCCACTACCATCCAATCACCACACACTCCTCCAAAGCTACTGTTAGTCTCTCATGAACACTTGTGAACTTCTTCAGCCAATACCCATGCACCTTATCTCTGCCTGGCGCCTTTCAGTTCTTCATCTTCTTTAGAGCCTCCTTCAGCTTTGCAGTTGTTATTACTTCTTCTTCTTGCCTAAATTCCTTCTGCATCTGCACACTCTCTACCTCTGGTCCTGCATTTCCCCATATATTCTCCCAGAACCTTACTGCTTTAAATGTAGCCTTTTCCCCTGCATCTAGTTCTTTGTAGAATCTTCCTTCTTGAGTCTCAAACTTCATATTGTCTCTTGACTGCTTTGCCCTATATTTTCTCAAATGGGGAAGATGAGGACAAGTAAGGCAGAACAGGAGGGGTGCAGGATAGGTAAGGGGAAAACTATAGAAGCTGCAAGAGAAGAGCTTAAGCAGAGATTAGTTGCAGAATCTGAGAAAATATAGGGCAAGACAATATGAAGTTTGAGACCCAAGAATGCTGCCTAATCTTTGCCACTTTATTCTCAATTCTTTTCTCCCATGCCGGCTTTCTGTCTCTCTTATCTTTTTGTCGTCTTTTCTTTTTCATGTCGATGCCTACATTCTTCAGCATCTCATATGCACCTGCATACACTAAGCTATTTACTTCTATGACACTCCTAGCATCTATCCTCTCCAACACTTTATTGACTTTTGCTGTCTCTACTGCTAGCTTACTTTTCTTAACTCCTCTTGGAACTGGCAACCTAGTTCTCTCACCCATTTCTTACTTCATCTTTTCCTTGATTGCTGGTTCAGTTTCTGCGC
>CABFPE010000277.1:65129-79636 GCA_900660155.1 Hofstenia miamia | reverse complement strand
TATATATATATATATATATATATATATTCAATTTAATTTGCTTTATAAATTTGAAGTAATAATTCAATTGGTATATTTGTGCTCTGCGTCTTAATAATATCGAATGCAGAAATGTGCAAGAAAGCGAACTGTAAGGTAGTGATTTTGACAAAAGCTGTGCTAGAAAATGCTTTCCACAATAAAATGCAAAACAAGTTAGGAAAAACATAAATTTTTGCATGAAAACTTCAAAAATACTTTTCTGAGTAAAAATTGATATAAAATCAAGTCATATGATTGCCAAGGGGAGGAATATATTTCAATACCCTGAAAATTACTAAGAGTTTCTTTCAATGAGAGTCTTTGTGCCGGATTCAACAATAAAGCTTGAGTTTCTTTTAAAAACTATAAATTATATATAAAGTAAAGTCATTTAACCTTGTTACATTTTCAAATATTGTGTTTTAATCATCATAAGCATTCACCTTACTACCAGTAGTTTGAAACATAAAACAGTTAAAACTTCTTACGTTTATGAAATTGATTATTTTAGTAATTCTACGCATTTACTCAAATGATTTTCAAAAAAATTGATTAGAAACGTTCAATTATTTGAATGTGTGTTACAAAGCACTAAATTTTCTAAAAGTGCTATTTATTTATTATATTGATTATACAAAGATGAGAATCTAGGTCAGAAGTGTCTTCAGGATTTTCAAATATGATCAAATTAAATGTTTGAAATTCAAAGTTAAAAAATACATCCTTTGTTCCAACTTGGTCACCAAGACTTGGTGTTCAGGAATACTGCAGAGAACATATCCGATAATTAAAGCATGCATAAGGGAATTGGTTCTACTCAGCAATTTAAAAGAGGTGGTGCTAATACCTGTTTCTAAAAGTAATAATCCAGAAGATTGCATTTTAATTATAGACTCAATTTTCTAAGCATTCATTAAAAAAGCACACAATTTTCTCATTGCATATACCTAGATTCATGAATGCCGTTATACAATATAAATATTGGCATTAAAAATTATCCTATATGTTAACGAGTTTCTCTATAAAAAATTTATTAAATTTGGACAAATATGCCGTCGTTTCATTTTTATTGTTACTGTTGGTTTTGGTTATTCAAAAGTTCTTGCTACATCAAATGCTTCTCTGCGTACAGGGAAGGAAGGGGTGAGGCTGGGACCTCATTTTAGTTTATTCAATGGAAATCATTATGCTGTTATTACTTTAGATCTTGAATATAGTTTAATCGCTTTCGAAATGTTGTTTCTTTGTATGTAAACTTTGCACTTTGCCGTGAATGATTCCCTTGAGATTTTTGTTAAGAAAGTAGCAATTCACTATGACGATATACAAAATGTAGCGTTACATAATTATGTAAACTATTATGGTTCAATCAAAAATGTTATTAAATTTTTATATATCGCTAATATCAATTTCGCTAAACGCAAGCTTCTTCGACAAAATATCAATATTTTAGTTTATTTACTATAAAAACACACTATTCCAATTTATGTCATAAAAATAATTTTCAATTTTTGCAAAAGTGTGTAAATCAATTTCTTCATTTAATCCAATAACTGGATTGCAATTACTTTATAAAGTTATGGCACTTACGTTCCATAATTCACTTGCTGAGGAATATTGTTTCAACAACCAATGTTGATTTTGTTTCATAATTTACCATATTTCCACTAGGGTTACTTTTATGTAACAAACCTATCTGTCTGCATTTTGAACAATTTTATCCAAGACTGTTAAGAAATATTGAAAGATTAATATATGGAGCAGAGCTTGTTATGCAATAATGAGGATATATGCTAAAGTATGTGCTTACGACTGAATTACATGGTAAAAGAGAATTTTTTTCAATAAGAAATCCAATTTTTTTTAAATAATATTCAAATTCTTTCCATACTTATAGTTTAGATAATGAGGCGGTCTAATATCCATGGGAGCACAACTACCCTGAAATAATTTTTTTTCTGAAAACAATCTGTATGAGTCCCGTCTAGGCACGCCGTGCGTAATGTCAGAGGGTATTTTTAGATTTTAAATATCTTCATAAATTTGTGAGTTATAACCGCTTAAAAATTTTTTATTAAAGTCATTACAGATCTTGATAAATTCCTAGTGGTTAAGTATGTTTAAAAATATTTCTAAAATTTGTAATTGCTATGATATATGTATGTGTAAAATATTCTAATAATTCAGCCTGAACTAAAATATGACTTGCAAATTATGTGGTGTGGCAATTCAAACAATTATAAAAGAAAAAAGAAGAATGTACACTTTAATTTTTAATACTTATAAAAATTTCGAATTTTCATAAACGAAATATTTAGTTACAAGTTTTGAGGCGAGTGGCTCCAACACGATTAAACTATATTTTCAAACTCCTGTCAAAATGGATGTAACTGAAGTGAAATTACAGGTTTTTAAAAATGATCAACATGTTTTTGATGGAACCTGCACTGGTACATTTAACAGAAATACAATTTCATGGTGTAACATAGAAGGGCTTCTTGCTGACACTGAATATCAAGTTAAAGTTCAAGGCAAAAATGAACACATGTCTTCTGGAATATCAGATTCCTTTACTGTTAAAACAGGTAATATCTATTGCAATTAAATACATTATTTCACAATTGAAGTTTCAATTTGCTAAAGATTCAAACCCTGATTTCCTCAGGACAATTCCATTATATTCAAGGTTATTTAAAATACTACTAGATCACAAATAGGGATATTTTTAAAAAGCTAATTATACCTCACTATGAGCAAGTGAAATAAAAGCAAACTCAATATATATACGCAACGTATCCTATTTTCATATATATATATATATATATATATATATATATATATATATTCACAATTGCTGAATTATTTCTATTTGCTGGAAATATGAATAGTTTAAATGGATGAAGTCATCCCAATTCGAACGAATCCCTAATAGCACTAAACTGTCTTTTGGGCGTCTTTATGTCAATATTTTTAGCCTTCCCAAAGACGTTACTATCTTTCCGCCAAATGGAAGCAAAAACGACATCATTTTCTAATAAACATAATCTTATTCATGATTTGCCAAAACCCTTTCATATGCATATGCATATACAGGAATTTAATGTGATATCTTTGACAACATACCTCTGTTATTATCAAGCTTCTGAATATTTAAGAACAAGCACAAGCCTTGCTATCAATATCTTGAATTGTAAAGAAGTTTTTGTTTTACCACATCTAATGTTACTCATATTAAAGTAGAAAATTTTTTACAAATTAGGAATTCAATATTAATATTTTCAAACAAAGTTTAACTATTTTTCATATAACGTCAAATAATGTTAATCAGAAAATATGTGATTGCATAAATTATTTTGTTTGCATTTCTGAGAAATATCAATAGTTTAGCTTGTGATTTGTATAACATCGACCCAATTCGAGCCCATAAATCAAAGCTGTCTTGAAATTTAGTGAAATTATTCATGCGAAAAAATATTTCAAACCTTTATTCACTAATAAAATATTTGCCAGCAATGTAGTTATAATGAAATAACTCTTCTAAGAATCATTTTTAAACAATTCAAGTAAAGTAAGAATTGCAAAACAGATCAAGGAATTTAAAAGATGGGCGTCAAAAGTGCGAATCTAACAATTGATCCCGCAAATAGACTTTGATTACATGTATTACATAAAACAAAATAGCTTCAAAGTAAACATTTTAATAGGTATCTAGCTAATACCTCAAATTGTCAAGAAAGTCTTCATTGCAATGTATTTTTAATTTACTATTATCATTGTTTATAACAACTTAATTAATTACATGTATGCTCTTCTTGCACAATTTTTAAAAAATTAAAATGAATTTTAAAAACTTAATTGCTGGGATAGAAAAAGAAAGCCTATTAATTTCCATACTAAAAAATTGTTTTTCTCTAAATGATTTTTCTTTGAGAATGAGATGAATGGATTTGAATCATAATGTAACAGTAATAATTAATTTTGGGAAAATATATATTTTATGAAAAGTAAACTTACTTCATAACCAGGCTGAAGAGTTTTCGTAACGGTATTCAATATGTTATAGTCATAAAATCTGAGTGATGGCTAGCAATATTAAAATCTACACTTACATCTAGGGGGTACCAATAACAGGTTTGAAGTGTTTCAAAACTGCTATTTGCCTTTTTTCAGGTATTTTGAAACCAAAGTTTCGGCTAAGATAAATAGTTCATCATAATTTTCAGAAATTAATTTTCATGATTTTTGTTTGTATTTTTGTTTTTAAAACTTAGTAATATTTAATAGCCTTTATGAGGCAAAAGACATTAACAATGCCTGGCCGAGCTTGGGCCTAAGCTATATTGGGCCGGGGTTGTGAATAAAGAATTGGCCCAAATCCAACTCTGGTACATAGTACATCCTCATCTCTAAGAGAAACTTTACATAGAGATATGCTACAAATTCAACTCCAACATCTAAAAAGTCAATTAAATAGTAATTGCATGAAATATTCAAGTTAATTGGGACAGCGCTGCGCAACTCTATTCCTTCATTTCAGAATCGTTTAAATTTTTGATACAAAGCAATGCCCGCCAGACCGAGATGTAAATAAAGCTAAGTCAAATATGTATTTATGTAGTAAATATTATGGAAGTTGTGAAAGTTTTAATTGTCATCATGACGATGTTCCACCCTGTATATAATGCTACCTGTTTAAATGTAAGTATAGTTTTTTTAAGAAAGTGCGAACTTTTGAATCAAATATTAATGGATAGCATTCAGTTAGCCACATCGGAAATTTGAATATATTATTCTGTTTATCCAATGAATACATATTCACAATATTGCATAATAGTGAAATAACATGAAATTTAGGAAATTCATTTGTGATTCAATGCAGTGCAACAGACGAGCTCTCTCTTCAAATTGGATTTGGTGACATTCCTTTTTGTAAGTAGGAGAAGCTTTGCATCTAAGCTTTACAAGAACATATATATATATATATATATATATGTTATAATGATATGATGTATCTTAATAATTTGCAAGAACATCTTCTATAATCATTATTAAGCCACAATTTCACGATATCCTAACATAATCCAAACAACTGTCATATAGTAGCCAAGTAGTTGGTTGCTTTAGAACGCATAATTATTTTGCTAATATGTCTTGAAATCTTACTGGACCTCAAACCCATTGACAAGTGTTGATGTCTGCTGAAGCACAGATGATCCATCATAGTCATACGTCTCTTGTGAAATGACAGCAAAATACAAAATAATTAATAGTAAATAAAATTTTTAATAATTGGATGAGAAAAGTAATATTGCATGACGTTGAAATAGAAAATAAACAATTCAGTTGTATAGATATTGTGAAATGTAGGAACGCAGTCAAATTTTATTTGAGTTTTCATATGCAAACAGCACATAATATTTGTTAATTGTCTTTGTTAAGTGATTGAAACAATCAAGAATAATAGCTATTCACAAACTTATATATTTTTTGTTTTTCACTAAATATTTTAGTTTAAAAATTTAAATTTGAGATTACCTAGATTCTATCTACCCCTGCTGGATCTGTCACTGATTTCTAGAATAATAAATTTGCATTAAATGAAAAGAATTGCCAACGTGTCGTTCTTGATGTTTGAATTTATATTTTACTCAGGCTTAAACAAGGTCGTCTAAACATGATGCACATCCAGTGTCTTTAAAATAAAATAATTCAGATAATTAACTATGGAAGCATTCGTTAATACTCCGAAAATTACATGACTATCATATCAATTGAATTGCTTATGTACACACTGCATATCCTGTTACACTGCTTATGAAACAAGCTAGGGATACTTTTTGCGAATGCTTCTTTTCCTTGGATGTTCCTTAAGTCATTTTAAATGACTAAGAAATAGTCAAGATTTTAAATGAAGCACTGATTTGAAGTTGAAAAAAAATGTCTTTCAAGCTGATGACTTTAAACTACAAGAAAAACTATCAATTTACTGTATACTATACAACAACTATTTTCGTTTTTCTATTTAGTTTCATTGCAAATATATTGATCTTAATAGTAGAAGTCTTTTCTAAAAAGACTATTACATATTTCTGCAAAACGTTCAATTTCAACATTGAATTTCTTTAGTGCCTACAATCACTTACGCAACTGTTACATCCACTTCATCAGAAGGCACAACTTCTAATGATCTTACTAAGCAGCAGTCGGACTGGTCGGATCCCACCTTTATTACAGATCAGATTGTTTATCGTGGACTTCCGGTGCAATTTTACTCCAGCACCAGTACGACAACCAACTCCGGATTTGCCATAAAATACAGCTTTTCTAGTGAATTCTATTCACATGGAAACTTTATCAGCTCTCAGGCAGATTCAATTGACCTTGATGGTAAATGCATCGATAGAATTTCAGGGACATTTGCTGCGGAGGCATTGACAAATTTTCAAGTTAGATATCGAAATATAAATGATAATACNCTCCGGATTTGCCATAAAATACAGCTTTTCTAGTGAATTCTATTCACATGGAAACTTTATCAGCTCTCAGGCAGATTCAATTGACCTTGATGGTAAATGCATCGATAGAATTTCAGGGACATTTGCTGCGGAGGCATTGACAAACTTTCAAGTTAGATATCGAAATATAAATGATAATACTGAAACTACAAGCTCTTGTTTTGGATTATCATCTTCTAATTGCAATGGTTTTACCGAAACTGCACCGGACGGATCCTGTCTAATTGGATTTATTAGTACTCAAGTTGAAGTCAGCAGTCAACAAACTATAACAACTCTAAAAGCCAGTTGGTTTAAACTTTGTAAGTTCAAATTCCGAAAAAACCTTTTTTATATTCAATTAGAAATCCCTTTTCACTTCTTTTTTCCGTAAATTTATCTGCACATATTCAGTCAAAAATGGAATGCACTATTAATTGCTTTTTTAACGTCAATCAGTTGAATATAATAGTCCACAAGTCAACTAGCATTTTTCAAGAACTTTATGATAAAAAATAACTTCAGTTCTAACTCATAAAATCCTAGTTGGTAGTTTGATTTTTTCAAATGTGATGAAAAACTGGGGGTTGAAATGAGCTCTAGGATTACAGAGTAGGTTTTTTCTGAAACAAGATGAACATGAAACGAAAAATTCAATTTCCTATTATTTATTGCTTAATATTTCTTAATGTCTGAATATTTCATTTCAAAATCCCGAAAAACATCGATTGTAATCCGAATGATTGCAGTAAGATTGTAGGCATCCTGGTTTTTCTTAAAAATGAAATCTGTAGAAGAAATCCCCAAACTATTAAACAACTAAATAAATTCGAAAAATGCCAACATTTGAGACTTGAATGCAAATTTGCATTCAATGAACACATTTTCTTCAGTATCTTAAATTTTGTTGAATAACATGATTCTTTGAATCTATACTGTTCCTTGTCAACAATTGTTTTCAGTTTAGTAATTTTGATGGACATGAAACTCTAAAATGTTGAGATTTGAAAACAATGTGCATTATAATCACATGTGTAAAGTGACTATTGGCATTGTTTTAAATAGTCTTGTGATCATTCAGGGGCAGATCCAAAGAGGGAGCCCGGCTACCCTCCAAAGTAAGAATTCATTAACATGCTGCAATAAGAAAACACATACAGAAATTCTGGATCAGTTGTAAATCGATTCATCAAGTAAACCTAGCTATCTAAACTATTACAATCTGAAGAATCGTCATATTTAAGGTTTCTATTACAGGTTTTTCTTGCAGAAGAATATCATTGTTCCCGTAATATAATTTTTTGAATAAATGTTCAAAGCATACAGAAAAATGTCATTATTTCACTTGTATAAATTAATTTCATAATTTTAAATTATTTTTCAGTTTAGAATCAGCTTGGTATATAGAAGCATTTGCACAGAGCAGCAGAATTAAAAAAGGCTTAAATATTAAAAAATATTCCAGTTGTAAATTCCAAAACTTAGCAACGAATTTATATTTCTTGAAAAAAATTTCAAAATTAATTTTCATAAGCAAATATTTATTATATACTAAATTATTGCTTTTATTTAAAAGTTATAATAGATTATAATTTTACATTTTTAAATACAAATTTGAAGTGCAATTTTACAGATGCTAACGTACAATTTTTTGAATGTAAAGAAAACTAAAGTTTTGTAAAGACTTTTATTAGACCTGTTTACTATTGGCATGATAATTGGCAGTGTATACATTTTAATAGTGTAGCTAGTTGATAGAATTTGCACATATATTACGCATATGCGTAATTCCATAGATATATAAGTGTATGCCAACTAAAAAGATGGTATCAGTGTTACCATATTATTATCATATATAACGTAATTATTATATATTCAAACTCCAAAAATTGGATTTCGTTGGAAATATCTCTCTATAAATTATATTTTAGGAAAAATTTTTCTAAATACATATTAATTTTAAATTTAGCGGAAGATCAGTTGTTTTCTGCGAATGATGCCTGTTCAACAAGTCGAACGATGACAGATAACAACCTTTATAGTTCTTATCAAAGTTTGACCACTAATGTTGATAACTGTGGCATCACAAAAGTTGGTATGTAGTACTACATGTATTTTCATCTCGAATTGCATTTAATGCTTTCATAGGGAGCCAAAATAATGGCATCCCCAACAAAATGTACATTACACGTTAAATGTTATTTCTAATTTGAATTCAGTTATCTAGTTTTTTTTACATTTTCTACTTTAAAGAAACATAATTTAATTACAGTAGTTAATCCCGCTCTTAGCGGGAAATCATGAAATTTTGAAATTTTCTTCGACATCATCAATGACATTGACAAAAATCCTTGAATTAATTCAATGTTTTCTATTCTTCTCTATGGTATGCAAATGTGAATATAATAAAATTTTTCTATACTTTTATGATACATTATTTTACCCCTTTGCTTTCCCCCTATTTTTCCAAACCGAAGAAACCATGGTATTGCGAATTTCATTAATGTCACCAATTTCAACATTAAAGTTCTTACAAATTCCCTGCAAATTCTTATAAGCATTTTCAAAGTAAGTATAAAATTTGAAAACGATTTTTGTTTAATTTTTAAGGAATAAGATTGGAAGAGTTCCCTTCCATTTAGAATGAAATTATTGAAAGTTGCCATTAAATATTCATTTGCTTGATAATTTAAGGTAGGTTTTATTAACTTTCAGGCTGAAATGTAATGTGTTAATGGAATTACTTTTGATCTCTGAAAACAAAGTTACCAAACCATATACTCCAATGCATTTCCTAAAGGAAGCAGTTTAAATTTTTTTCTGATTTTTGTGACATATTAAAAATTCTTAAAGAACTTGAAATAAAGTTCAAGTTGGTGACAGTTCCATATTAAAACCTTGCTGGTTAAATTTGGTAAAAGATCTTTTGCTGTTTTATTCCTAAGTTTTTCTGAATATTAATGTACTGTATTGTTTTATTTTATTTAGGGCATTCTTTAGCCTTATCCCGGTCTAGATATTTTTAAATTTTGAGAAAACTGTTTATAATGTACACCCTAACTATTATATTAATGTAGTTCAAAGAAAGACAATTGAACAATTTTGAAACTAATGTGGCTTTACTTAACAATACATTAAAAAGCTAGTGAACATATGTATGAAATCTCATAATGTTTGGACATGCCAGAAATGTCGTCGGGGTGCATGGCAAAGCCGTGCGCACGTCAGTGCTCAAATATTTTAGGTATCAAGCAAATTGCTAACAAATTCCAATTCATAAATTTTCCAATAAAATAATTTCCTATGGTTTAAAATGTCAGTCTGTAAGACAATGCTCTATTTGCAACAATATATAGTATTAAATTTATTAATTTAATTATATTAATATATTTCTATTAACAATTTCAACTCAATATTAACCAATTAGAAGAGCAAGAATCAACATATGAAATTTCTAAGACCTTTAAGACTATTTAAAGCACAGATTGCATATTTTAATGCTTATATAATAATCAACCTGATTTTATTAAGATCACCTCTTTTATTTACACATAGTTCTTGCAGTTGATAAGTACATGTGACCGGGAAGCGTTCAGAGAAAAATTGACATGGCGATCTAGGTTCAACTCTGATCGCTTGTTATTGATTTGTCAAACAAAATTTGCAAGGACATTGGAACAGAAGTTAAGCAAAAATTTTAATGAAATTATGTCACGTAAAGGGACCAATGACTACCTTCCTCTTGATATACAAGTAGAATTTATACCACTTTTGATTTTGATCAAATTTCATCTGTTAGTGTTATTATTTAGTCATTTAGTAAATTCGCCTCGAGCGGCCTATTCACTATTTCTTCTGTACAAAATCACCGGGAGTGTACAAAGTAAAGAAACACAGAGCGTCATCACATATGATCCAGGATTTGAAATAAGAATTACATGTGAGGGCACACAAACAATACATGCCGCTTACGCAACAATTGAAGAAGACAGTTCTGTTACTAAGACTATGTATAGCAAATTGGAGTTTAAGGTTACATTCTACTCAGATCCCTTCTTCAAATATGCATTGGGGTAATACATTTTCTACGTCTGATTTTGCAAACAGTACTATTAAATTTACTTTTATCAACATAAACAACGTTTGTTTTTTCTTAGAAAATCAATTAGTATTATAATTTGAGCAATAAATATTACACTATCTCATTTCAAAAATATTTGTCAAAGGTTTGTTCTGGCTTCGCTTTTCAGAAACCTTTATAATATTTATATACTTTACTACAGATATATACAATCGTTGGAACCAGGACAACTTTTTGGGTCCAAATCCAGCCCACCCAAGACCTTTGCTTTGCTGTAAAGTTATCAACAGGCCCAACCTTTTAGTGAAATGATAAATCCTGAAACGTTTCTTAACCTTTACTAGTACGGTCATTTACATATTCTTATTTAGTACGCGTGTAAATTTTGTTACAATAAAGTAAAATTTAGAAAATGAAATTTATATAAAAAAGAAATACAGATTAAGAAAAGTTAGCAAAATAAATACAATTGTTGTTTAAATAATATCTAATGTTTTGGGCTTATGAAAATTGAGCATCTATTGCACAAGGTTGGATACAATCTTGGTCTTGATTTACCAGGACGAAAATTTAATCTGAGGATTCATTCTGAGACAATGCCAAATTCTACGACTTAGCCAGTCTTGTCTAATTCTTGGGGGCAATGCCCAATTCTAACCCAAGAACCATAAGCTGTCTGCTTAGTACATAATATTATTCTAGAAGTAAAATAAATTCCATGTCTACGTCAAAACCCTGGCTGCTATCAACTGATCAAAGCAGAAAGGGAACAACCCATTTAAGGATTTGTAATGTAGAAAAGCCTACTCATGTTTATAAAATTAATAATTATTTTGTTAATACAAAATTTGGAAAGCCATAAGAGCTTTGTAGAAAGTTTAGTATCATATGGATGGCATACGTTTTTTCATCTGATGAATAAATATAATTTGGCAAAAAATCATCCATATCAGTGCCTATTGAATTTTCTGCAATGGAAGCAGAATGTATTTCATTATCATTATTGCTACTTCATTGTTGCAATATGTTTTCATTATTATATATGATACATGTAATATCATTTGTATCACTGTCTGCATCAAATGCTAAGGCATTAAACATATGAGAAGCAAATAAAAATGCATTGGTATATTATAGTATATAATATTGTAACAAAATGTTACACCCGTACGTTAAAGGAATATTTAGTAATCCTGATTGGATTGGAAAATAAGAGGGGTACAACTCAAAACATTCATGAAAGAAGATAATTAGGTATTGTAAATATACATTGAAGGAATAATTAGCTTTTTGTATTGTACACAAATGAGAAGCCAAAGTATATCGTTTTTTACCAAAATGTTACGCCCGTACCAATAAGGGCCTAACCCTAAGCTTCCCAGTGTATCCAAAAAGATACAATTGGATTTGTCCACATCCACAAAAAATCTTCTTAAAGCAAATTTAGACATTTGCGAATCCTTTGATATTGTTAAGTCTACGGCAATCAGCTAGGCAAATTAACAGGCTGGCTCGACACGGTTCAATTTTGGTTCTGCTCTGCTAATAATTTTTAATGGGAGATTACTCAAATCGGCTTTTGGGCAAACTTGGTAAAGCGAGAACTGAAATTCCTTAACTAAGCACTTAACAATTGCCTCAAAATCACTTCCTTTGCAAGTTCTTATTAAATTCCTGCTTTTGCCAAGCAACTTTCTTTACGTTGTATATGAATTATTTATCTTCAGGAGGTTTCTTAAGCCATGTAGTTTTTTAGTTGCTCGAATCAATTCAGATAAAATCTAAATGGCTTGCTCAACTCCGCTGGTAAAAATGAACTTTCTTGCAAAACTGATCTATTGGTAAAAGTGCTGATCTCTACGATGAACATTTGTTATTAAAATGTATTGCTATGCCTGAAGTATGCGAAAGCATTAGATATTTTTCCAAGAAAAACTTTTAGATTCTCTACCATCCTGGCACTAAGATAATAATGCACCATTCAGTTCTTTACTAGTTTTTGAGATTTAAGTTGTTTTATAGAAAACATAAGAAATTAAAGACATGTCTGGTTTGCTTAGTGTTAAATTATAATAGAAAAATCACATTATAATTCAATATTTTAAAAAAAACAGTTTTTTTTCGTTGAGAATTGCTTAGACCCACCCTTCCTATACAATATATAAACTGTATATTATGAAGTATATATAAAGGTTCCACATTAAGTACAATTTATCAATATTTTAAAGACATGAACAGTTTATCTATTACATTTAATAAATACTTTAATGCTTGCTTTTAGTGATTCTCCCGAATATACTTTTGGAAGTGAAATCTATGTAAAAGTTTCAGTTGAAAATGAAATTACAAATGTCAAAATGCTGGCACGAAAGGCATTCTGTACACCTACTTCCGATTACAATGATGACAACTTTTATATTTTGATGAAAGATACGTGAGTATTAACACTCCGTAAATAATTTTTCTGACTTTTTTATATTTGATAAGCTTTCAACCGATTCCAAGCCCAAGATCAATGAATCTGTGTGCATACATTTATTCCATTTAATATGATATTGAAAGAGATCATAAAAGATGTAAATTTTCTGTTCTTATGCATTAGCTTTTAACAAAGCATATATTGCAATTTCTTGAATTTAGCGCAAAACTAAATTTGTCGGAGATACTTAAGGCTTTCCAATGAAATTTGAAAACTTGGTGAAGATTTTAATTGTGCAATAGTACTAACTTCATCAAGACTACTGGTGTTTTTTTAGTAAGAACAATGCAAAAAAACAAAGTCCATTTTTTTACTATTGGAGAAAATGTAAATATTAAGGTACATTGTGCAGAATTCAATTATATAGTTTAAGGGATATGCCGTTCATCACTTAAGCAATTATATACCTTAATGTTTATATAACAATTAAATTATTGATTTTACATTACCTAAACTCTAAAATAGCTACATTCACCAATATTTCTATGTAATAAAATTGCATGATTATCTTACTCAAAACACACAAATATATAGAATGATTATAATTTTCATTTGACAAAACACGAAATTTTGAAAATTTAAGTCTTGAGATCATAATTGAACCACATTTGAATTTTAAATTGTGAATTTATTTCAAAATTACTTTAAAATTAAAAAACAAAATTTTTCTGCTAATTTCCATCTATCTTTAGTTGCCCACATGATTCAACGTTTAAAAGGCTAAATTCAATAGCCGGGCAAAGTAACAAAGAAGAGTACTTTACATTTTCACCGTTCAAGCTCGTCAGTGAAGGATCCTCAGTTGTTTACATTCATTTCGATGCTTACGTCTGTTCTGACAGCGACGCTGATTTATGTACTCCCAGTAGGAATTTTTTATACATTCATAAGTCTATATCAGAGATATTATCTGAAATAAACTAAGGCTTTTAAAGCATTTTACTTGCAAATAGAATAGAATACTTCCAGCAGCCATTGCAAAATTTTTCTTACTTAGTATCTAATGATAACGTTGTTTTAAAAACTCTGTTCCAATGAAACTAGAATATATTTTTTTTCGAATTGTGATGTTTCCTTTCATTGAAATAAAATGGCTAATCAAAATTCTGTAGCCGCAGTTCTCTAACCAAGAGTAGTGGTGGTGGTGGAACGAATTTTGGCAAGGGGGGGCAAGGTACACTTATTACCCAACATACTAAAAAGACCTTTACTGTATAAATTATAAAATTTAGGAGTTTTTTTCTGAAATCTTAATTTTAAATGTCAACTACACCCTCTGCCCTAACTTCTGCCGCCACTGAACGTGAGTACATTAGAAAATGCTTAAATGTGGCTATATTTTGGTTGTGGGGATGGGGATGTTCTTCCGCAAATGCAATGTTCAATCTTTGAAGTTCAGCGTCAACTTTGCAATCTGCATCAACCAAAGAAA
>CABFPE010000277.1:35428-50180 GCA_900660155.1 Hofstenia miamia | reverse complement strand
ACAACAATATGGGCTGCCAACTGTCAAAAGGTTAGTTATCACCCTAGGCACAGCAGAGTAACTCCCAAATTATCACTGGATCTTACAAAAAATTAATTATTATAAAATCCATAACACCTAAAACAGTTAGTAATTTAATAAGAAAGAAAAAAGTAATGATGTCCAAGTGAGACAAAACTTTTATTAGGCTTGGCTAAACTGTCTTCCCTACTTTTATAAAAAAAATAAGTAAATAATTACTGGTAATCTGTTTACAAAGTTGTCACATGAATTCCTTCGCAAATTAAGCAAGCAATCACACATTTCTATAATTTGAGGGGACAACAATTAATTTTATTGTAAAACTACCCTAAAAAATAGACAAATTACTAAAATAGAATGCAATATTAGCACCAATTGATTAGAGTGCAAAATAATTGAATAAAAAATTAAAAGGGGTGCCCTGAATGAGTCTACACTAACTTCCATAATTTAGTACTGCACCTGGAGTGCTTTTGGGGAGTTGCTAAGCAGTTTTTGTTGCACAAAAAAACCTCTAATTATTGAGATGTTGTGGCCAAGTTAATAAGCAAAAAATTTGGGTGCTAATATGATCATCAAGCTTGATTTCCTACATGGCCATCTGAAAAATGTCAGAAATCAGAGTGATGAGCTGAGGAGGAGCAGTTTCATCAGGATATCAATGAGATCAAACTTAGGTATCAAGGGATGTGGGATGCTGTAATTCTAGCTGATTACTGTTGATCAATTAAACTTGATGATGGTTATTCCATTGATTTTTGGCAATCTTTAAAATTCAAATTTATTATAGATATTTGAATATTAAAGATATTACTTAGAAATTTATGTAATGTACTGTAATGTAATAATTCTGTAAATACAATAATTTGTTTTTAGCTAGCATAATCAGTATGAATTGCTCTTACAAAATACTATTTAGGTCATTATTAAAATAAACACAGTCTATGCTATAAGTAAAATTTTTCCTAAATTGGTGGTGTATCATAGCAGGAAAACTAGACCTGATGAAGAAAAACCAAGTGAACTTTTGAGATCACAAGCACAAAATTTTTTTGTTCAGTAGGTTATTTATGATGAAGTCATTTATGTAATTTTTCATTGTCAACACTTTTTACTTCTCTTTGTGATGGTTATCTTGACCATACAGCTTCAGAATAAGCCTCAAGTTCCATGTTGTATAATAAACCCTAGCATGAACAATTTCATACATGAATGCTGATTGCTCAAAAACAGACAATGTTGTATTATTTCTAAACTGTGAAAAATTTAATTATGCAACAAAATTTGATGTAAACATGCTTTACCTTGCTTCTTCATAAGAATTCAAGCCTTTTGAAATTTTCATCTTTCATTAGCAATATACCATTGCAATGCTGTCATTATAATATATAGGGTGCAATGGAAAGGTTTGTTGGATTTATATATAGCAATTTATAGCTATTGACAAATCACTATTTATAGCTATTGAAAAATCAAGTTAAATAAAAATTTTCTGTTTATGACTCATGCTTATAGAATGTATGTTGATAGAAAATCATTATGAAATATAATATATTATTGCTGGTTAAGAAAACTGAATGGGGCAGAAATGGCACAAGAAATTAATCAAGTATTTAATGAAGCCATGATGGAAGAAAGAATAACTAGCAAAACAGTTGTGAATGAAAGAACATTTCAAAGATAGATAAAGAAGTTCAATGATGATGATTTTGATATTCCAGATTCAGAATGATCAGGAAGACCAAGTGTAGATATTGATAAAGAAATTAAAGCTTATTTACAAGAATTTCCAGGTGCAACTGCAGAAGAAATTGGTTTTGCTATGAAAGTTTCAGACTTTACAGTAAGACAGCATATGAATAAAATAAGCAGAAAGTATGTTTGTTGTAAATGGGTGTCCATGAACTTTCAGGTAAAATAATTGAAATATAATTGTTTTTTTATAAACAGTGCTTTCATTTACGTTTTTCAAATCCGACAAAACTTTCCGCTGCAACCAATATTTTAAATGAATTTTCTGAAATCTTAGAATCGTAATTATTCTTGCGTCTTAATTCAAATTAACTATATTGGACAGTATATATTTGTAACTTGCATATCGAAGGTCGATTTAGCTCGGAAAGTTTCGATAATATTTTACTCGTAGAAACTTTCAATAGTAATAGTTGCACTCCACTTTATTAAGTTCTTTTCTTATGTATATTTGATTTTTAATATCAATTCTTTCTTAACGTTATCGCTTTGAGCGTTTATCAGATTTTACATTTATTTTGAGGGTGCTTACCAATTGTGTATTAATGGTGCAAGTATTAAGTTACCAGAGTAATAGCTTCTTGGAAATATGTTGACTGATTGTTTATAAAACTGGACCAAATCCAATGAGCTTTGGAACTTAGATTTCTTTAATTAAAGTAAGATATTCCATTAGATGTTATTATTTCGTTAAAAGATATTCATTGATTGCCGCGACTTATAATAAAGAGGTTTCTCAATTACAATTTTATTCACAACTTTTTGGAATTTAGTAAGAATGCCAACAAAATTTGTAAGCCAATATTAACGCAAAAAATATATTTCGATTTTTAAATTTTTGCTAGATTAATACTGATCGCGAGTTTTTGCTGTGCGCTTTTCAAAACAATTTCTGTGCGTTTACTTAAACCAAAGTTTGATTAAATATACAGGATTCTATTAATTTATTTGCTCCCGGTAAGAGTGCGCAGGCCTTTAAATAAATGCTGGTGTGCATGATCGATTTTCTCATTATTCTGCATTATGTAATTACTTATTAATCAGAATCGATGTATTCCGTATAAAAAACAACTTTATTCGAAATCATACATGTTTCGCTACATAATCATAGCTTCATCAGTGATAAAATTAAGGGAAATTAAATATGGCTTTAGAATATATGTAATATTTTGAAATGATGTAATTGTTTATTTAATAGATTGATGTTGCATTATTTTATAATAATTGCTTCGGCGATTTTCGTGTAATTGATCTTTGTTATAATATGAAAATTTCCTTTCTTTGGCTGATGGTAATAACAATAAATTTCATATTTTCAATGGCCTTTAAGATGTTCTTTAATCCTAGTTTGTAGATGTCGCCTTAGTTCCCTAATGTATGAGGCTGAACACTCATCACAGTTATATTTGTAAACAATAGAGGAAGCCAAGTGCATCGGAATAGGAACTTTGTTACTGAAAAATAATGAAGTCTTTGTTGAAGTAAATATTGGAATTATTTTTGTTTGCGTAATTTTCTATTGATGCTTTGAATTTGTTGATTTAGGTAGTTTTCTTGTTCAATATATGGTAATCTCCAATATATGCTTTTTAAATTGTCTTTACTTTATTGTTGTATGTTATTTTTGAAGAATTGGTCTAAGTATTTTCTTATGAGATTGCGGCGATATCCATTATCTATAACTATTAAAAAGTCAATTCCTTCTGTAAGATTGGTGTACTTAGATGATGTCGCAAATATTCGATTGATTAATATTTTAATGGTGTTAATTTGATAGGTTTTAGCACACTATGACGAATAAGGTATAAATAGTCCTATATTCGTCAATTTCATGTGCCATTTTGATTCAATTTTGATTTTTGTTCTTAGTTGTTCCGAATCAAGGAATATTAGTTTATATTCTGAGAAAAGTTATAAAAGAAGTTAAGCAAAAGCTAAATGAATTGCACATATACATGAATAATATGCATACTTCAATTCCAATTATTATTATGTGTGCAAAATATGCAATTAAAACAGAAATTCGACTAACAAAGATAAGAAATGAGAAAAAGCAAAACAGATGAAGTGAAACAAAGATGAATGAAGACTTTAAAATAAAAAATACCGTAATTAATGTATCTAGCAGAAAATTAACTGAAACAAGAAAAAGCTCTCTCTTATGAAATTTTCATGGATTTCTTCCCAAAATACTGTTAATACAAAGATAACAAAAAGTTTTTTTCCTACACTTATGGAAAAGTTGTAGGTTCACGAAAAATGAAGAAGATCAATACAAAGTTGAAATTTAATAGCTATACAATAACTACATCATTTAAAAGTTTAGAATTTCAAATAATGTAAAACAGATGACAGGTCCCTTGAAAAACTTATCGAAAGATAAAAGCATATACATAGGCCGTTTTGATAAAGGTAATGTGTGGCAAAGACTACTATGTTGAAAAAATAAATGAAATTCTACATGATAAAACCAAATTTAAACCACTAAATCACAATATATATATATTTATGGTAATAAAATCCGAATTTTTTAAAAAAACAACTGAATTATTTGCATTTTGGAAATTTATCAGTTATTTTATAACCAACTTCTAACAAATTTTGTTTATGCCGGGTTTGAAAATCATTACAAATATGGTTTTTATTAACGAGTGTTTTGTTTTTATATCACTATGCTTTACTATAATCAGATTAGGTAAATAAAATCTCGAGAAAAAGTTGTGAATAAAGTTGTAGCTGTGAATGCAATGAAATTTGCTGCGAATCTTCTATTTGAGAATCTTATATCATTGAACTGCAATTTGGTATATCGTGTCAAGCATACCAGTATGGATGCAAAAAAGCTATTTCATAAGAATTCCGAGCTAAATATGCCAATTTGCGTAGACCAATAACCGCTTCTAGAACATGTTTGGTTCAAATATTGCAAAATCATTGAAAGAATTAAATCAGAATTTGGAGATTATAAGACCCGATCATAATGAAATTGTTGCACATGATTCTATGGGAGCAATATTACAAAGCGATCGAAATAATTGATCATTGATTGCATTTCGTTTTTTTTGTTTAGTATCATTTTAACGGTGTAATTACTATTCTGTTGGCTCGACCGAATATTCATTTTGCTGCTATCATGTGCATATCTTAAAAAAACCTACTCCTGCAATTATATCCACTTTCTAAGATTTAGGACATGTATTCAAAACATTGACACAAGAAATTATTTTTAAGCACTTTCATCTGTCTTTCGAAGAAGTTCTCTTTAAAAAAATATTTAAACATATTCGCTAAAAAGTACAAAGCAGCATGGTTCTGGGTAATTTTGAAATGATATTTTAAGGCAGCATACAACTATTCTTTTTAATTTGTAAATCCGCGGCCAAGTAGTTCATGATTGTTAGATTTTTGGAATTCACAATATGTATTGTGTTTCAATATTAATAAAATTCGAGGAAGTAATTTTGAGCGCGACAATACATAGATAATGCAATCGATCATCTAAAAATGATGTCATTACGTGGATATCGTGCTGTAAATTTGAAAATTGCGACTCGCGTTCAAAATTGTGCGGAAATGTATCACTTTAAATAATTCAATTCAAAGCAAAGGTATTATTATCTTAGGATAAGTGGTAGAAAATAAATAATCATAAAATCTACTAAATTTACAGTGACATACAGACATATAAAAAACTGAGAAAACGTCCATGTAACAACGGATTAAGTCGTTCAATCTAAAAATTAAAACAATCGAAATCCCTCAATCGAATGATTTATAGTTTCTACTCTTTATGAAATGACATTCATGAAAATCATTCTGCATTGTTTATTTCTTAATTAATTGGATCCTGGAAATTTTCTAGTCGAAAGAAAATGTAAACAGTGCTTGGACAGAATAGTAGAAATTTGATTTCGAAGATACTTGCAATTTCACATTATAGTTTTTCTATTTAGACGTTTTCAAAAAATGATTACATGATATGCTTTCTTTCTTGGCATACAGTGGTCATTTTGGTCGACCTTTACTACGTAATTTATGTCAGCGTATAAGAGAGGTTGATTCTGAGAAGAAACGAGAAAATTTTGCAAATTTTATTACTGCATCATGTGGTTTTCCTAAAGAAGTTTCGTCCAAGCCCTTTGTAAGTGAACTTTAACGAATCAAAATTTTTTTACTCGAACTGTATCTTAAAGTTACCATACTTTTTTCTTAGTATTTTGGTATTTGTAGGCACTAGCATTTTATCCGACATTAAATTTTTTGCATATATTTAATCCTAGTGGCATCTATATTTTCGATTGGATTGCGAATTTATTTTACGATAAAATAACTTGTTAAATTTTTTTGATAATGTCAAAATATTTTTTATAGGTTCGCCATAATAAGCTCACGAAAAACTTCCTATTGCATTCCTCAGAACAAGGACTTTTTGGAGATGATGCTTTTTTTGTTGCCGAATACGAAGATGCTCAAGTTATTGGTATACATAATTATAGTTTTATTTATTGATTCTTTTTCTTTTCTACAGGCGTTGCTGATGGTGTTGGTGGTTGGAGAGATTATGGTGTTGATGTATCCCGGTTTTCGAAACATTTAATGAAATCGTGTGAGCATGTTGTAAAAGAAGGTCATTTTACACGAACCCAGCCTGTGTCAATTTTATCGAAGGGCTTTTGCGCGTTGTTTGAAGAAAAAGTTCCTCTTCTTGGTAATTTTAATGTTTAATTTGCTTTTCAAAAAATTAAAAATGTTTTAATCTTTTGTATGATAATGAACAAACAATTTTGCTGTATAAGTAATTGCATCATTTTGAGCTCATCCAAAAATTTTCCTAAATGCTGTTATAATACGTTTTTGTTATATAGGCTAACTACAAATTTTAATGGAAATATTGGAAATATTTACATTAGGGTTAGTAAGTGCATTGATTCAGAAAAACAGTAATTGTAACATTGTTAAAACTTAACTAAACAAAAACTAAATCTCAAGTATAACTGAAACTATAATTTATTTAAAACATTTTACACATTTATTAGCAAACAAATCTACATTTTATGTTGCAATGAAAAAGCGTTCTAACTTATTCCTTGAAGCGCTCCTCAGATGCGTTTCGGGTTGTATTGAACATGCAAAACTATTTCTCTATTGTAAATGTGTAAATCGAGTTAACAAACTGATTTAAAGGAAAATAGACTATCTTTAGACAAATTGTAACTTAAATGTGGAAAGCACATTCGGGTCATAAACTTAAAACTAGAATAATTTTTAATTTATTTTTTTTAAATTTGTTTTAAATGTTTTCCAATTCATTTGTATTATTCAGAATTGGACGGTTAAACATCGACTAAAATCAAATTTATTTTATTTAAATTGTATTTAAAAAGCCGTGTAGTTTCTCAGAAACCAACCATGCAAGGCACTTGAAAAAGAAAACCTTATTTATGAAACCAACATTACATTTTAACTAAATAATTTTTTGATAAACTACATGTTTAAAGCCTATAACTGACTTTCAACGTTTTTTTTCAATGAGATGTTTATTCTTCCAGCCTTGATGTATTGCAAACTCCCCTCCCAAAAGCACTATTATTCTCATTGTCGTTCCACCTTTTCATGATTTACACCCTTTTATCTTTACACCCATACCGCAGAAAGTATTTTTTTGGATTTACTTCGAGTCCAGGATGAGTTTTTATATTATAAGTTTTCGTTGATATTATCAATTTTATTTCTTTACGTGATTTTATCAACTATCTTGTTTAGGCAGTGCTACCGTGTGCATTGTTGTCCTGGATAGCATTAGTAAATGCATGTATTCGGCGAATCTCGGTGACTCAGGTTTCCTAGTGGTACGCAAAGGTTCAGTGGTGCACAGATCTTTAGAGCAACAACATGTTTTCAATACCCCCTATCAGCTAGCAATAGTACCTCCTGATAAAAGCGGCCAAATACTTTCCGATCCGTATGTTCTATTCCATTTTTATTACAATTAAGTTCATTTTTACGTACAGTTTATGTACAAGGCATATATTCGTGTACGCTAATTTGAAAGTCGGTCATGCAAAATACATGCTGCTGCAATATTGGTTTTTTAAATTCATATTTGTGTTTTTTTATAGTATTAATTGTTTGTCTATAAAAACCAAAATGAAACATATAATTCAAAGTATAAAAAAGGATTGCACAAAGAGAGCATAATTTTAGGTTATTCTATTACATTTCATTGTGAATTTTTTGATATATTTTAAATCAGTTGACATTGAATGTTTACTAGCGATAGAATCCTATATTTAGAAAATTAGTCCGGGAATTAAGCACGAAATCGTTAAATTCCAAATTTCATATAAATGTGATAGACAGCGTGTCTGATATTTGCTATTGATTTTCATTGTTAATTCCAAAACAACATTAACAATTTCTTAATGTATAATTAATAAGACAGACAATTTCAAACTTTTTATTTGTTTTATATATTACATATACCCTGATCGTGCTGTTTAAGTTAACAGATCCTGGATGCATTGGAGGATAGCTAAAGTGACATGTCACAGATTGCATTTTTACTGAAATATGTGTTAACCCTTGAACAGAGATACATCCTTATTTTTTACATTTCTACTTGATAAAATTGTGTAAAATTCCTGACTTAAGCACTTGTAAATTTATAGTATTAATGATATGCATTTCTTATATGATTCTGCGGGGGTCTCTATTGCCAGGAATTTTATTGGTACCCAACCAATTGGACTTGAAGTCATGGCTAGTAATTTATTAAAACTGGGATTATGTGGTTGTGGGAACATATTAAGATATTGCTACCGCAGATATCACAATGTTTTTCATAGTTATTGTTAATTTTCAGTTAAATAGTGGTTGTGATGAAGACCATGGCTCCAGAAAATTACATGGTGGTGAGACCAATTAAATGTTTGTTTCGCACAATCTTAATTTCAAAGCTATTGGTTGTTTTAGCTTTTACAGCTGTTTCTACTTGAATTGAGAAACTATGTTATAGAAAATTGCGACAACAAATAATACATGTTGAAAATAAAGACAGACTTTGTAAAGGGGCATTATATTACTCGGTTTTATAGCAAATTTAAGCACAATCTAAGTTTAGCAAAAGTGTTAATTAAAAATAGATTTTACTCGATTTTGTTGACACACAATTGGCTTTTTAAAGAAGTTTAAAGTCCTACTTTACAAATGTCGTTTAAATATTGGGGAATTGCTTTATAGCGTGGTGAGAATTAATTTAGAGAAATACAAGTGTTCAGTGGTGCGTATAGACAAATCTGAAAAGCAAACATGAATACAATTAAGAGTTTGCAATGTCAAAATTCTCTTATAAAAGCATGTTTCTTTTCCAAGAACCACCAAAATTTGGTCGTTTATTAGGCGGTTACGATTTGGCATTGGAATGTATTTTTTGTTCGTTTTCACAAATGGTCGTTATTAAGCAATATCAATATAGTTATTGAAATATTTTTATAGTATTTTGTTTGGTAGCATTAGTCATTTGCCGTTACTTAGATGTAATACTTTTCACAACAAAAGTATGAAGATCGCATTCTTTGGCCTTTTGCTAGGCTCAATTTTTGCATTGTTACGATGCTGAGATTTTCATCCTGAATTAGATTGTTGATGTGTTTTATATGCCACGTGTATTTATCGAGGTATTTTTAAGGATAGCCTTCACATCGAGGTAGTTTGAAAACAACATTTCTGATAAAAAATGTCAGTGAACTTTGAATTTACAATGACGAACTTAAGCTGAGTTTAAAAAATCAGTGTTTTAATATTATACATTGCAAAAAATTATTTTGAAAAATGGTGTTTTCGTGCCTAAGACATGTACTGTAGGAAAAATTCACTGCTAATTAACGGTTTCAAAATTATAAAATTAAATATCTTTTATTCTGTTTTCAATGTATGCCAACCTTTAATATTTTATTTTAGGCCAGAGTCAGCTGATGTCAATTCCTTCTATCTGCACGATGGTGATGTCATTGTTGTAGGAACTGACGGTCTTTTTGATAACTTGCCTGAAAATTTGCTTTTGGGTGAAATCAAGAGCCTTCAGGTAATTTCTTTTCTAGTTTTAGTAGTTGTACTGTTACAATTACAATATACAGTGTTACAATGCTACAATTCAATGTAACGTCCCGTTATTACTCTGCCTTAAATATGCAACTGGGATTATAACGAATTAAATACCCAATCGACGCTATTTTCAATTCCTTACTTAGAATTATGTGATTGCTAAGTGCTTCTCTCACTGTTGGTTTGACGCTGAGAACCAACTGCTTATAATTAAAATCGATTGTACGGTCTTGTTTAATGTATTTTGTTCAGATTTTTACGCTGCTAAAGTTACAAGTACCTTTAGTAATAAAAAAACTTAAGGATTGGAGTCATCCAGCTAGTGTCGTTTATAACATTTAGGGGGCACACTGTAAAAAGGATGCTCAGTAGATTAAAATTATTTCTATTTATTTATTTATATTAACCTTAAAATGCCTGATGTCCTTATAAATTGATAAACGCTATTTCCCAGTTTTCAAAAAATGTTTCAAAGCCATTAGGAAATATGGAAATCGTGGATCATGAACGCACTTATTAGTGAACGTTCTTGAATATGGTGTTCATCATTTGTGAAAAGTGTGTTGTTGTACTTGAAGTACTTCAAAAGACTTCGATTTTTTAAAAAAATTTTACATTCTCTGCATTCGTAGTGTTCATGGAGGTTTGCCATCAGCAACTAATATTTGATGCGTGCCATGCGAAAAGTCAGAGTTCGCGAGGCAACACCACGCTTCAACGGGACATTGAAGATTATGACACTTTTCAGATTATGATTTTTGAGTTATTTGCGTTTAAATTCATCAGCAATTATTGTGACGAATGTTTCTCTTTGTTCATGAATAATTGAGACCATTCCTCTTTGCAATCAGTTCTGCGTTGTGCACCAAATTCAAATTTACATTGAGAACGGATAACATAATTGCAACCAGGTCCCTGTTCTTGAAGATTCTCATGTGTGTCTTAAATAGTTTTAACAGTTTCCATTTCAATGTCTGTGCAAGTATGCTGTTAACAAAGCCTTGTATACAAATTTCTAAATGCTGCTCAAATCGAGTCACCGGCTCATTTATTGTATAATTTTACTGCCTCTGGTCAGGTCACTGGGTCAAATCCTGTTTGGTCACCGGGTTATATTTTATGACCCGGTTTCAACTCTGCTTTAGAAGTAACTGACATAATTTCATTTTTATGGCTGCATGACCCCCTCTAACTAACAACGCTACTGCGTAACCTTTTATTGAAATCATATTTTTTTGAGGTTACTTCCTTTTGTGAGTTGAATAAAAGTTCAACAAAATCGAAAAGTAACTGCAGCTCGTACTTCTTCATGCGTTTGATATAGTTATATAGTATTTTCGTAATTTTTTAGTTATATCTTTCTAAGAACTTCTAAAGTCCTATCCAATTTTTACTGCTTTTTGTCTAGCGAAAACAATGTTATGAGACTCCTCTTGTATGTGTACATACATTAAATTTAAAAAAATTACTATTTTTGAAAAGACACAATTTCATTCAAACGTCTGAATATGCACATATTTGAATATGATGGGATTAGTCTGGAATGAAACGTATCTCAGTAAATATCTAAAGGTTTATTTACGTAGTAAATATTTAGCTCTAAGTAGCTATAATTCATTTTAGAAGGATTATACAGTGCTTAAAGCTGGGATAAAATTTGTTAACACAATGTTTATTTTTTAATTATTCCATTAAACATATCACACTTTCATAAGTTTGAAATCTTTAGCTAAAATCAGGGTATTTTAATTTAGAGTTGTTCTAATCCTGACGATGACACATTAAAAGCTACAGTTGGCAATATCGCTTCTAAAGCTCGTCAATTAGCTCGCGATCCTTCGCATTTTTCACCATTCAGTGAGCGTGCTAGAGAACACGGTTACAACATCATAGGTATGCAACCTCACTTTAATCTAAACACATTTTCAGTATTCAATTAATGCAAACGTATTCATTTCCATATATATTTCTTTAAAAGTTTAAACATTTACATCTAATTATTTATCCTCTTTTGCTAGTGAAACTGTATTATTATTAAAAGTATGTGAATCTGACCCAATTATCATGGTTTTTTAGTATTTACATTAGGAATAGAATCCTGATTTGTTTGCATTGAGATACTGATATTGTGCAATATATTGCGCTACAATATTGTCTAAGTTGTCCCCTAAGAAGTTCTAAGTTGTCCCCTAAGAAGAAAAATATTCTATATATTAATTTTGCGGACGCTCACAAACACTAAGCACTCAATTGAGTTAATTCGAAACATTAGCAATATTCAGCGTCAATCAAAGCTTTTTTAATTTCCAACAATTACTGCTGAATTCTTAGTTTGCCGCTTCGTAAAGGAGGAACATTACTAGTTCAACTTCACAAGGTACATCGAGGTTTTGCTCTAATAGAGGATTTATTATCTGTTTGCTGGTGATTGCAAATAAACTGATTTTATGAACTACTTTTGGATAAAATGAATTCACATGTATGCATGAACGAATCATGTAGAACGTACCGTCACAAATAATTTTAAGCAATCCAATGTTGTCTCAAATGTTGTTTTTGTTGTTGTTGTCATACTTTTAATAATTTAGTTAATTGCAATATTGCGCACAGACAAAATTTATTTGCTTTCAGGAGACTTGACTTTGCACACTATCCAAATTTTTGTCTACCATTCAGATTAGTGCTCATCCACTTCTGTAAGCATAGGTTTTCATAAATATAATTACGAAATCCATACAATAATATTAAATTTATTTTCAAATGATTTCTTTGTTAAATCAGTACAGATGGATTTACATTATGTTGATAAAAAATTCATTTTTTGTTTTCTCCTTAACCCGTTTAGGTGTAGATTTTTTTCACATTTGGTGAAATTATTAAAAAAACATTATCTACAATCCGATAAAATCATGCACCTATGTAAGGTAAAATGCTTTTCATTTTGCTATAATTACCCAATATATGGAAAAAAACCTTTCCAACTGTGCCAGTTCACGCATCATGAAAAATATTTTGGAAAGCGTACGCAACTGTGTTGGTATCATCTGAAATAAAACCGTGTTTAGGAGTTAAAGGGCTGGGCAGCAAAAATTTGAGTTTTCTCTTTTTTCAGTTGTCAACATTCCAAATGAAAAATTAATATACTGTAACTAAGACTCGAAATATAAGTGCAATTTTTTAAACGCAATTATTTGCCAATGTACATTGAAACAGTGCACTTACGTTACAACCTTAATAATCACTGTAGTTTTGAATCACATATATTTAACATTTTGTACCCTTATTTAAACCAAATTGTACTACTAATTAATTCCTGTATTACCCAAGTGCTACATAGTCCATCCCCAACAAGATTGTGCGGCTTATGGAACTCAATTGCTTGTTAATTGACGTTAATATAGCGAACAATGGTCTGTTAATATATATGAACCATTTTTCTATTTTCTTTTTAATTTTACAGTACATCACTTCTTGCGATGTTTAGCAAACGTTCTTTTGTCCATCATGACAAAATGTTTTAACTTCGAAAAGCTTTCGCCACTACAGTTTGTAACCATGAGCACATTGTGATTTGCAGAGATTTAGGATTTATGAGGGATTTTTTTAATTAGAACCGAGTCATGTACCGATCATGAATCAAGAACATTGCCATTGTTATGAATGTACCGCTCTTGATAACTTTTCTTCATGGCACGGAACAACATACATGTATATTGTAATATTCACACTTGCAGTTTTTATTTTATAATGTAAAGATATTGAACCGCATTGATTGTTTTGCAAACTGTCATGGTATGATCCCTACTTGAAATAACCCTCCAGTTCATTATTGAAGATCAATGTCTTACAGTTGGCATTAATATCGTGGACGTAGACGTTTATTTTATGGTCGTCGCAAACGGTAGTGCACATTGAGCGAATTCACATTTAATTCTCTTAATTAGGGAAAATTCTTTTTTAATTTTGATATTTATGGCTAAGAGAACACGTGAAAAAATACACATCTTCGAAATGACCCTCCTTTGTTTTTTTTGTTGATTGTTGCCATATAGCAAATATTGAAATAGCGTATGAATGAAGTTTAAACGATGGTTTTTAATATAAGATTGACTTGTCATCAGTAGTATGGTGTTCAAAGTTTAAAATTAGCACAGTAATGCACTGGTTCAAGGAATACACAGCGGGTCAAAACAATTGAAAGATAAATGCATTAAAATTGGAGCAATTAACCCATTTTTGCCACTGTCATATATATATATAGTCACCGCTGTGTACGGTTGAAAACGTACACAAAGGTTGAAATAAAAATTTCGACCGCTCTGTACTTTTCCCATAATAAGAAGCGTTTTTTCCATTCAGAAATCGTCTATTTTTGATTTATGTTGACTTTGACTATACAGTGATAATTGTATCCATGTTGAGCATATCTATGCGAAGTTTGAGGCTTTTAGCCCCAACAACTTTAGGAATTTCCACTGTGAAGTGCTACATGACCCGCTATTCCCATAGGATTTACTTGTTTCAATGCCCAGGAAATTAGAATTTCGACGCACTTGTTACCAAAATAGAACTGGCACCCTAAAAGAAGAACATGGGACCTCGGATTCCAAAAAATTCTTCATAATTTTTTCAAAATTCCGTTTCCAAGTGAAAGGTATACCATGGGATCACAGATTAACATGGGAAAAGAATATTTACTAGGATATGTCTTTTTATGGATGTGGGACCAATAATTTACATGAAACCAATGATTTATGGTCCATTCAGATCCTTTGTGCAGAGCAGTCATTATCAAAATTTGGCTGTACGCAGCGGTCAAATGAAGGCCCAGTGTATTGTAAATGAAGGTCAGTATATATATATATATATATATATA
>CABFPE010000277.1:4238-19066 GCA_900660155.1 Hofstenia miamia | reverse complement strand
CTCCAGAATTCGCAATGCATCAATAATGATATCACTAAATTTTCTGGTATGTCTGGAACAAAGAGTTTTGAGTTTAGGAAGCCTGCCACTGTCAAAAAGGTGTTTGATTTATCATCAGTAAGATGCTACACTTGCGGAGAGAAAGGACATCTAAAATCTCAGTGCAAGGCCAAAGTACAGCTTGTTGCTGAAGGTGAAGGCTTTATTGTCAAAGAACCCATTACTGAATCTTTGTGTGTTGGCAATCTTGTTGAGTTAGAGCCTGATCATCCAACCACGTCTCAAGATTTAAATTAGTTGGAGTGCCGCCTCCTGTAAAACATGCACAAGATCATAACGTACTAGTTATAACTCAGTTGATTAGAAAGAACTTAATACCTGTTGAGATGAATGGCAATATCTTTAATGCCACAGTAGACACTGGAGCCACAGCCTCCATAATAAGTGACAAGTGCTGTAAAGAGTTATGCTTAAATCGAGATTTGTTGGATCCCTCTAGTGTGAAGCTGATCAATGCTTCTGGAAACCCTCTTTCTCTGAAAGGAACGTTGAAGGATGCCTCAATTAAGATCCATGCAGAGCCTTTCAAAGTAGATCTATTGGTAATAGACACATCAAATCATCGTCTCCTGTATGATCTCATATTAGGAAATGATTTTTTGGAACGCAACTCTTGCGTTATTGACTTCAAGAATAATACAATTTCTATTAAAGATCAGGAAGCAACGCAATTGGCTACGATCCCTGAGAAGGAAGTTATTTTTGACTTGGACGAACCTATCTTTCTCGAACCCAAGCATTGGACTTGAGTTGCTGTATCTTCTGATGCCAGTATTAATGGGGACATCATGATCTCAGGGTATAGAGGCAAGTATATACGTGGAGTCTCATTCTCACCAGATTTTTGTAAAGTGACAAGAGGAAAGACATATGTTACTGTTCTCAATGGATCGACTTCTTCTGTTAAGATTGGAGTTTCCCAATTACAGTTAGTAGGAGTGCCGGTTAATGTTGAAAATATCCCAGTCACTTGTTTACCAATTTGTACCACTGTGCATGAGAAGATCCTGTAAGTCCAGTGAAAGTACCAACAGTCACTGAAAGTTCTCATCTGCACCTCAATCAAAGAGAAAGAAAGTCTTTGGTCTCCTTACTTTATAGTAAGCATGATGTCTTTAACTACGGTACAATTAGTGTTGGTCAAGCATTAGGTGAGGAGCATGCAATTGAATTGAAACATGATTGACCGATTAGGTTGCCAGTACGCCGTGTACCAGAGAATTTGAAACCTGAATATGAGAAGATCTTAAGTGACTTGATAGAAAGTGGAATAATACAAGGAAGTAACAGCCCTTATGCTGCTCCCACTGTGTTTATTCGCCAAGTTGAGAAGTATCGCCTGTGCATCAATTTTCGTAAGCTGAACGATATAATGATTAAGGACGCTTATCCCCTGCCAAGGATAGAAGATCTCCTTTATGATGCCAGTAAATATAAATTTTTCTCATGCTTAGACTTATGTAAAGCTTACTGGCAGGTACCTATGCGCCCTTCCAATATCTCAAAGACTGCCTTCATCACCCCCTATGGGTTATACGAATGGAAGTATATGGCCTTTGGCCTATGCAATGCACCAGCTACATTTCAGTGGAATGTCACTAAAGTCCTTAAAGATGGTGCGACCCTTCTTGAGCCTGGCATCTCAGCTTATATAGATGATATCTTAGTTGCAAGTAACACTTTCACAGAACATTTAGATAAGCTCAGTCGAACCTTGGATCTATTGCAGAAAGCCAGACTTAAAGTAAACGGAATGAAGTGCACATTAGTTCAGACAAAAGTAATCTTTCTTGGCCACATAGTCAAACCCAGAAAAATCTCGATAAAAAATAACGCTAAAGATTTTTTAGATAAGATAGAAATGCCACATACCCGCCAGGATGTGCAGCGGTTAATGGGCTTCCTCGATTATTATGGGATGTTCATTCCCGATCTTGCTGATAAAACAAAAACAATTTCGAATTTATTAAAAAAGTCTGTCAACTTCAAATGGACATGCCAAGAACAAGAGGCCCTCGATGAAATAAAGACAGAACTCAAGAAGATACCGTCCTTGAACAATCCTGATTATGCTAAAGATTTTATAATCGATTGCGATGCTAGTGCTGTTGCTATTAGCGGGATCCTCAGTCAGGACATTAATGGAGTTGAAAGTCCAGTGCAGTACTTCAGTAGAAAACTCAGAGCTTCAGAGAAGAATTATGGTGCAACTAAGTGCGAGATGCTTGCATTAGTTGAATCCTTGAAAAAATTCCACTATTTTTTACTTGGCCATAAATTCACTGTGTGAACCAACAACAGCGCTCTTGCTTGGTTAAAGAAATTCAGTGGCGATAAATCAAATATTGTTGCAAGATGGATTGAATACTTAAATGATTTCTCGTTCACTATTAAACATTGCCCTGGATGACTCCACTTGAACGCTGATTATTGGATGGCACTGCCGAGCTATGAACGTGATCTCAAAAAACCAAATGGGGAAAAGGTTCCTTTTTCATTTATCCCCTACACTGAGTATCAGTTGATACCTGAAATCAATGCTGACTGAAATGGAAAACCTATTCTTACTATACTCATGAGAGAGGAAATTTCGGAAAAGGAAATAATTCGTTACCAACATTGTGATTGGATATTGGACCAGATAATGAAGAGGATGAAAGATCCGTATTTTCCTACATCCCCAGAAGTAAATCGCTATTTTCATCGCTATAACTGGCATGTGACTGATAATGGTCTGTTATACACAAAGAGTAAGCACAACAACTGGCTCGCTATCCCTGAGTATTTTAAAAGGGATCTGGTGCGTAGAGTTCATGAACAAGGTCACCTCAGTATTCTCCAAACCAAGAAAACTTTCAATTCAAGATACGTTACCACAGGAATACGAACTACTGTGACAGATGTAATTGATAAATGTGAAAAATGTCTGTTAAACAACATCCATCACTTCCCACCACAAAGAGCCAAAATGGAATCACAGTCTGCAGAAAGCCCTAATGAGTTAGTGCATGTTGATTTAGAGCAGCTTTCAAAAGATGATGAGGGTTTTCAGTATTTACTCGTAATGGTGGACCACTTCACCAAGTTTGCCCGTATAGTCCCTTTAAGCAGTACAACTGCAGAGACGGTGGCTGAAAAAATCCTTAAAGAGTGGATCTTAAAATATGGGCCAATGCGCAAATTAGTTTCAGATAGAGGTCCTCAATTCAAGAGTAATCTCTTACGCACTTTAATGAATGAATTGGAAGTAATCCATGAATTAACAACAGCTTACCATCATCAAGCAAATGGACTTGTAGAAAGCTTAAATCAAACCCTCATCAAATTGATCTGGGTAGCATTGTCCCAGGCCACTGGGAAACAATGGAGACGAATTGTAGAGTGTGTTGAGTACTTTTATAACACGTCGGTTCATACAACAACTGGTATTAGCCCCTTCAAAGCCATGTTTGGTAGAGAGGCCGCTACTTCCTTAGCAATGATGTTTCTGAAATATGCTGATAACAATGTGGAAAGCTATGTCAATCGATTAATGACTGACATGCAACAAATTCATTTAACAATTTGTCATAACACCAATCAGTCTAGTATTAGGCAAAAGAAAATTTTTAATAAAAAGTTGTATGGTGAGCCTCATAAGCGCGGCGATAAAGTTTTTGCCTATCTGCCTTGAATTACCACAGATAGTCATCAAGTATGGAAACTTGCAAATGATTGGCAAGGCCCATTTACGATCGAAAAAGTGCTTGATCATAACACATACACCTTAAACAATAGTAAAATGGTACACTTTCAAAGGCTTAAAAGAGCTATAAAAGATATAGAGCACGTGATAATAGATGATAATAACAAATTTACATTAGTAGACAATGGTGTTGATGTATATGAAAAATATGATAATTTAACTAGTTTTTCTGAGGATGAATTTTCCAACACTGAATACAACTCTGATAGTGTTAATACTGAGAATCTAGAACCACGTACGCTCCCCCAAAGAAGGGCGAGAACTACTTATGATCCCAACATTTGGGATTTAAATCTTATAACTACATTTAGGAATGAAACAAGTAAATCACAAACGAGAGTTGCCAGCTCCACCTGTCCACTGTCAAGTGAGAAGGAGGATGGAAGGTAGCCAATGTGATCAAGATGCCTCACCTAGGCATGGGAGACATGTTTCTCTGCTTGCTGAGGACCACGTAAGAAAAAGAGGACGTCAGGAAGATGCTGAGGAGAGTCTGATTCTGTGTGGGCAACACATTGCTCCATGACTCAGAGAGCAGACAGCATTTACCACGACGCCCTCCACATCTCACCCCTATGTGGAGAGACACGTTTCCCCATGTGCGTGAGAGGAGCTGGCAACCACTTTAAAAACTAATAATTCGAGAGTACCCTTTAGTGCATTATAACCTGTAAATACCCCCATACAAGCGACTTGATAGCCCCTTCGACCTCTTCCACTGCTACTTCCACTGTAAGATCTCAGAAGACAGAAGAGAGAAGAAGAAAAATATCTAAAGTCGGAGATGAAACATTACATCCATATTATATTGCAACTAGAAAAGCCATAGCCATTATCCGTGATAATATATCAGAGGAGACTAAAGATCAACTCCGCTGTACTTACAATGGACGCAACATGACTTGCTCTATCAATGTCATTCCTTTTGTCATAGATGCCTCCCATCACCCTAAAATTAACACAATTATTGGTTACAATTCCAGGATGATGGAAACTTTGAGTCGTCTCTATTGGCGCAGCACAGTGCACAAGTTTTTTGATGATGACTTTAACATATATAACTTATGTCAATTCTTGAATAGCAGCAAAACCATTGATAGTTTTGAGTGCATAAACGTAGATTTCAAAAACCTCCTCTTCATTTACTTCTTAAGGATTTCCGAAATACAATCAGAGGACATAATGGAACAAATTGAGATTTCTTATCATATCACCAAAGTTGAGGGCATTCGCCTAATAATGATAGTTCATGGTGAGTATGAAACTGCAATACCTGAACCAATAGAAAATTTACATTTTCGGATGGAGAATTTCTTAATACTATCTAAGGATGATTACGCCCCCATTTCGTCACATTCCACGAGCCACCTTCCAATCACTAGGCTCATATATACCAATTTACTTCTGTGTCACAAAGCTCCTATCCCCCCATTTACTTCTGTGTCAAAGAGTGTTATCCCATCGTTTAGCTGTTGATCAGAAATTAATTGTTGACGTCCTGCTCCAATCGCAGACATTAGAACTTACAGATCCCACTACCCCCTCATTAACTACCGTAATGGATATGAGAGTTAGTTTCGCCTTTGCCCAGAGCGGCCAACTACTTAATGAGATTCAAACTATCTGGTCTGATCTAAAGGCTGATTTTAACCCCGAGTCTGATTGGCCCCATTTGGATATATCTAGCCCATCACAGACTTATCATTCGTCCATAGAACGTGCTCTTCAAGACATCAAAGTCTCCTATAACAATCAGGATAAGAGAAATTTTAAAGAACGTCTCTTTGCAGAGAAAAACTTACCAGATATCTATGCCAGAGGAGCAATTTGGATACTAGCAATCTATTTAACAAAAGAGCCTCAACTTCAAATACCCATGTCACATGAGAAGAGAACATCTCTCACAAAAATAACTATTCATGAATTAGCTGTGTGCCTGCTGACATGGAAAGTGAAAAACTGGCTTTTGTATAAATGTAGTCCTCCTTCCTCTCCTGGAAGTGCCCCATGGATAAGTTTGAAAAATATTATGCCTGACTGGTGGGGGTGAGCAGTGTTACTGGTAAGATGTTGATTATTTTAACCAGCAATCAACTTGGGATTTGTCCTTCGGACATTAATATTTTTTCTGATACAGTAAAGAAGTACATGTGGGGCACCACAGCTGAGACAAAATTTGCCATTTTTCACTTTGATAAGGTTATTCTGAGCATGAGAAGATTTGTGGAAAGATTGCCTGGATCTACTAACAATTTCTTGAGCAAGTCTCCCCATATTGATGTTTTGATGAAAAAAGTGAACTTATATAAATTTGGAGGTAATGCCATATCTCCTAAATGTGGGTATGGTCTGTAATGGAAGATGAACGTATTTTAATGGTAGAGCATGATCCGAGTGAATTTCTAAATGATCTTACCATGCACCAGAGAGTTCTGGTCGACAGCCGCGATAAAGATGTCCTCTCGTTGATGAAGTGGTGTCTTACGGAGATGTTCACCAAGGAGGAGTTAGTCATTTTACAATCCCAGGGCGACACGTTGCTCTGGACATAGAATGTACTACTTCTCGAGTGCGAATCTCCACAAAACAGGGACTTTGAGGAAAGTTCTGGGATACCATCAAGGAAGCCCTTATAAATTATCCCGTAACAATAGGAACCGCCACTTTAGCTTCTTCTTCAAAGTTTAGTGAGATGGAGAAAAAGATCAAAACTTCAAATCTTTTGTGTATCCCTCCGCCAACGATCGAAACCCCGCTAATTCAGCCCAAATGGAAAGTACAAAAGCCTAAAAAGAAGGTCGCTGCTCAGTTATCCGATCGGATCAACTTTGTCAATAGTAAATCAGAAGCCATTAAAGCCAGTCGGACAGGCGATTATAAAATTGTGCGAGAGAAACTCATTGCAGGAGGAAATGCCGAGCGTGTATTTATTGATGGCAAGTTAACTATAACTGATATTTTTGTGAAAGGATTACTGATTCATACGCAGTTACAAGAAATACAAGAAAAACTAGCCACACTGCAGCCTTGTGTCCTTATCCTTTTCCAGGCTGCCAGAGATCTCATGTGGATAAATAATGTTGAAACAGTGACTCAGTATTATGACATTACCAAGAGAATTGAAATCATCACTATGATATGGGCTAACATATCTGACCTGGAAGAGATGATGTTAAATCAAGTTCAAGAATATTGCTTGCTATTTGTAGATCATGCGACCACCATGGGGTCTCTGCGACAAGTCTTTTTGCATTTCTACCCCGACACTGAGATCAGTGCTGATGATGCTCACATGTTCGACACCAATGCGATGATGACGTTAATGATTGCACTAAAAGGCCTTTGGCCTTATGAGCGGTTCTACAATACATTTACCAGGCGGTTGAATAATCTTCTAAGAAACTGTCCCATTAGCAATCACATGCCAACCATCAAATTTCTACGGCTAAAGGACAAGGTGGTCACACAATGAGAGGTACTTATGCAAATTACCCGAGAGGCGAACTATGTGGAAGTCACAACATGGGATGGTGAACTCCCTACAAAGATGATCGTGGCTACACAAAACATTGTCTCTGGGCCAGCCCTTCAACTCCTAGCTGAAAATTTATTTGAGCAAGGGGGCGTGTAGAGTTGCTCAGGGATTTTGTTGATTTTATTCTTTTAAATATTTATTTTGTATTATTACGTCACTATGACATTAGTAGCTATTTTTGATCTTAGGTTGCTACTGCTAGTTTAATGTCCCCTCGATGGTGCTTATTGTTGCTCAAATTTAATTTTGCGAGGGAAAAGAAGTTGATCATGTTAAACTACGTTGACATCTGATTATTGTAAACAAAGGCAGGTAATAGTTAAACAATTTGTATAAAACCTGAGAACAGTGTAGCGATAGCTTAATAGATTTTATCTACTCTCAACTGCCATTTTTACTGTTGTATCTTTTATTTATTTATTATCTCTATGAAACTTATTGCTTAAGATCAGCAACAATTCGGGAGTGCTTTCACTAGCATGGGGCGAAAAGTTGCTTCTGGGGGTCTGTTGATTACCCAGTCCGAATTGTGGACTCATAAGTTATGTATATGGCTATGTATAAGGAAATAATAAATCTCTCTTTCGTAATTCAACACGTACATGCACTTATAAAACCTAACACTGTGATGATACCATGCCATGGGCTAGCATGAATATCTGGCAATTACAGATTATTTAATAGTGAGCTGAGAGATAACAATGAAAATGAGAGTTTGTGTTTTCTGAATTGAGATAGAAATTAAAAGTGAGACAAATAGGGTAGCACCAGTCAATAAGTTAAGCACTTTACTTCTGGATGTTCTGCTTTGGCTGGAAGCCATAGGAATTGGTTATCGTGGTTATTACCTAAAGTAGTTTTGTTACTTGGATGAATTACCAATGTTACATCTATAAGTTCTATGCTAATCCTTTTTCCAGAATTGTGGCTGTTCTGTAAATGCTATTTAAACCTTTTGTGGAGTCAATTAAGTTTCTAGTTAAGTTTCCCTACCAGCCAATGATTCTACAAAATCATCTGCCATACAGTATTTCTGATTTAGTTATTACTGTGCAAAAGGTTAACAAGGGACCTGTTAATGTTTACTCATAGCTCACAGTATGCTTTTAGTGTAACTTTCATTTATGAAATACCTGTTTTTCTGTTTAAATGCCTTGATTTTGTTATAAAAAGTTTAATAGAATTTATTCTACCCTACTTCTAGTTGCATATCTAATTTATTAAAATGCTTTTCTAAATTACCTGAATGTTGCCAAGAGTACCTTGTTCACATACAGCTTTACAAGTTCATCACTACAGTACTTCAGCAGGTCTAGGTGTAGGGATTTTCAAAACTGCTTGTCATTTGTTATGTTTATTGTATTTTATTGCAGCACCTAAATTGCATGAGCTAAGGCCTGCACAGAATTTAGGTACACAAGCATGTAAGGTACACTTTGCACTCAAGAACTTACAGTGCTTCTCTCTCTTTTTATTTAAATTAATGGTCCTGTCTAACATGACCCTTTCTATTAAGGTTCTCTGTTTTGGGTCAGGCAAGTGTGGCCATGCACCCTTCCCTTACCTGATCTCCCACTACCTTTAACTTTTAGTAGGAATAAGCATATTTAGCACTGGAGTCAGACATTTAATTACTGATACATCAGCAAATACTGGTGTTCATCAATGCAGATTTCCATGCTGATGCTACATGGTGACCACCACAGAACACACCTAATGACAAGTATGTTTTATAATTAACAGCACCTCTGCTAAGGGATCCTGGAAAAGAACCATATGAAAGAATGAGCAAAATTACCTAAAGTTTCAGAGACTCTATTTGTTTAGAAGTGTGGAGCAAACAATGTGGCTGAACTATCATACTGCTGAAAGCTGATTATACCAAAAAAAAATTTTTACCAATTACCTAAAGCCCAAACCACTCAACCAAATATTGCCATTGCTGAAAGCTGTATCTGTTCAGGCCCCTCAGGCATCAATACATGAAAGAAAATGCCAAATACATGTAATAAGAAATAAGTCAATTCCACCTTTCAAACTAACCCCCAGTCAAAATACAAAACCCTCTCAAGAGAGGAACTCATTGAAAAAATCCACTCATTCAAATCTGACATAGAAGCACTAAAACAAAAAATCACAGAGATCCAAATCCAAAGCTACAAAAGGTTGACATAATCCAAAAAGAAAACCAAAACATATGCCAGGAAATAGTACTTTTACAAGCTGACAAAATCCAGATTGCTGATGAATACAAAAAACTTCAGCATACAAAAAGCAAATGTACTCAAAACTAAAAGAAGTATAAACACAAAATCAATGCCTTTGTGAAGAAAATATAGCACTTGAAAAAAGGAATGAAATTCTACAACAAAGAGTAGAAACCTCAGATGAAATTATTGAAGAGAATAATCATCAACATATAATTAACAGAAAAATTGATTACCAAAAAGTCAAAAAACACAATACTTCAAACTCAAGTTTGAGAAACAAAAATTCACCTTGATGCTATATAAAATATTAACCCTAACTTTGCAATCCTAAATGCTCCAGCAAGTTCAATCAAACTTACACCTAGACAAAATATTCTGGGACATCAGGTTCAGAATGCACCTGTTCCAATAAGTGAAACTATTCCTCAACAGTCATCTCTAACTACCATTTCAGAGTTAACAAACATGACACAACTTGGGGCAAACTTCCCTCAATCACCAATATTAAATTCTCTACTTGATAACATCAGTAACAAACTAGAAATATTAAATGATAGGTTAAAAAACTTAGAAAACCCCACTACAGATAAAAAGCTAATTAAGTCTAAATTGCCACAAGTAGCTCCTGATGAAAATCTTAGATTGCAAATGCCACCTAGAAAATTTTTCAGCAATGCTGACAGCATTTCCCCCAACATCTGAGGAATGGCTCTTCACCTATGAGCAGCACCTAACTGTCCAAAAAGCAGGCCAAAAGCACTCTCTCACTCAATTTTCACATTTCTAACTGGCAAAGCCTTCAACTATTATCTAACCTTAAATAAAATTACTAAATCAGATTATTCTTTGTTAATTCAAAATTTTTATGACCCCTTTCATGCACCAACTGCATGCAATCAATACAAAATTCTTCTAAACAAAACAACATAGTCACAAGATGACAATATCAAAGAGTACATCCTGTAAGTTAAATGACTGTATCAACTCAGTAGAGGTTTAACTGAATACTCTTCAAATGATTTGTTTACTCACATTACTTACAGTATGCCTTTTCAAATCAGATGCAGATTTAAACAAAAATGCAGCCCTGACAAAAAGCTGTCCACCTTTATTAAGAAAGCAATTGAGGCTAAACTTCAGATAGAAAATTACAAAAAAATATCTAATCAAATAAAATCAAATGAGTAAGCACCATCAAAATACTACATTCCAAAACAATGAAAAGCTGTAAATTCTAATGATACACCATCTACAATGACAAAAAGTGAACCAACAGCCACAGAGACACATCCAAATGCCATCAACCTAAATAAAATTCACTGTAATCACTGTGGTCAAAGCAGACATATCTGTACTAATTGTGAAGCATCTACTAACCAACAATAAATGTTATTACACTGACCATAGTAATGTTTACAAATCTGATTCTGATGAGAATGATGATTTAAACTACAAAGAGTGCTGACTCCCAGCTGAAAAGGAACAGTTCTAGTAACAACAGACCTACAAAAAAATACTATACCTTTTACCATTTATGGCATAGTTACTCAGGCCACTGTTGATACTGGTGCTTCTGTGTCAATTATAGCTGATACCTGTGCAAAACAAACTGGCATTCATCATAATACCATTACCTCTCATAACCATAGACTAGTCAATGCTTCCAGCAACTACCTTGATACCAAAGGCAAAATAGATAACCTTGAATTCACTATTTTGAACACCAAATTCAACCATGAAATTCTTGTGGTTGACACAACTAACCATACCTTACCATATGAACTAATTCTAGGAAAAGAATTCCTCAAAAAGTATCACTGCATCATTAAGTTTATGAATATAACCATAACAATCAATCCACATAATAAGGATATAACAACTCACCTACAAACTATCAAGTCACAACTATACTATTATGCCCTTTGCAAATAGAGAATATTGAACTGTTCAGTTGGCATTTCATAACTCTCATCAGTGACCAGCCAGTAACCACCAATATCATAATAAACCACCAACAGGGCATGAATTCTAAAAAAATCATACTATTAGCATCAATACTACAATGTTGAAATAATACCTGTACTACAGCTATACTCAACAAAACCAAAAAAGTTGATTACCATCACACCAGAGAACATCAAGATCTATGCTTCACCTGTAATAACTGTTGTGCAGAAGAAACCCAATCCAATCCTTTTGATTGCACCAGATTTGGACAAAACCACTAATCCTTCTGCCACAGCTTCAAACCCTCATTTAATTTAATCCAAAGCAGACTCCCTCACTAAATTAGTACAAAAACAAAAAAATTTTAAATTTCAATACCATTAGTGTAGGGAAAGCCATCAGAGAGGAGCACTGCATAGAAATGGTGAACAACACACCAATTTGAAAACCAGTCCAACCTCTGCCAGAACATCTAAAACAGGAATACTCTAAAATCATTACAGATTTACTAAATAATGGCATTATCCCGCCATCAAAAGGCCCTTACACATCACCAACAGTGTTCATCAAACAAAATGACAAATATACATGTAGATTATGCATAGACTTTTGTAAGCTCAATAATATCAAGAAAAAATATGCTTATCCTCTTCCTCAAATTGATCAAATACTGTACACTTCATGTCAACATTCATTCTATATGATGCTTGACTTATGCAAACGCCTATTGGCAAGTGCTGATGTGTAACTCTGACATTGAAAAAACAACCTTTATTGCTCTTCATGGTCTTTTTTGAGTGGCTCTACATGGCCTTTGGCCAACATTTCAATGTTATGTCACTAGGGTACTACAAAATGATAAACATCAATTAGATGAAGGGATTGCAGCATATACTGACAATATTCTCATAGTTTTGAAAACAATACCTGACCACCTAGAAAAACTTGACAAGATCTTACATTTACTTAACTCCCCTGGTCTAAGAATAAATGCACAAAAATGTCACTTCCTGGAAAAATCAGTTGTATTCCTCAGCAGAAAATTGAAAAAGGAATGATCAGCCTTAAGGAAGATGCATGTGATACAATTGAAAAAATTACACCACCTACCAACAAAAAAGACAGGCAATGAATATTAGGTTTTTTCAATTATTATGAAATATTTATACCAAACATTGCTGAAAAACCCATCCATATATCAATTCTAATAAAAGGTAAAACACAATTTCAATGGTCTTGGGACCACCAACAATAACTAAACAACTTAAAATCAGAATTGAAATGCTTACCTAATCTGAGCACCCCAGAGATTTTTCTAAGGAAATCATCCTTGACTGTGATGCCAGTTCAGTAGCCATTGGTGCAGCACTAAGCCAAATAATAGATAGAATAGAAAAACCAATCAAATTCTTCAGTTGCAAACTCTGCCCAGCAGAATTGAACTACGGCTCAACAAATGTTGAGATGCTTGCCCTCATTGAAAGCCTGAAATAATTCTGATATTTTCTGCTCAGCCAGTGACACTTCACTGTCCACACTGACAATTCAGGCATAAGTTGGTTGAAAAAATTATTAAACACCAACACAATGATAGAAAATTAAAATAAATAATAAGTATAATAAAAAATCCAAAAACACAATTAAGTAATTTAATCAATAAATACTACAACAACTACAGCAAACATTCTTCTTTTTGTCCCAGACAAACATCACAATCAAATCACATTACATGAATACTATAAATGAGACATTACTCACAAATTCAATGAAAGAAGCCAGTATCATCCAAACAGAATGAACCTTGAACACCAAGTACATTTGCATAGGTGTACAATCCATCATTACTGACATCATCAATAATTGTACCACTTGTATTCTAACTAACACCACACATTTTCCAAAGCAAAAAACTAACCAAAAATGACATTGACTGGTCCAAATGATATAGTCCATGTAGACATTGAACAATTGTTGAAAGACAATGAAGGCTTTCAATATGTACTCATATTAGTTGACAACTTCACCAAATATGCTCACATAGTCCCCATCATTGACCAAACAGCATGTACCATCACCACAGCAATACTACACTTGTCTCTTATACACATCTGTTTTATGACAACACTAATATCTGATAGAGGCACACAATTTGAAGGCTCTCTCACACAAGAACTACTACAACAGCTTGTCATCTTACAAAAGCACGCCACACCATACCATCAGCAAAGCAATGGTATAGTAGAATGACTAAACCAAACCTTAATTCAACTAATACATATCACTAATTCCAGAGTTGGAGGCAAATATTGGAGATACATACTTCCCCATATTGAATACACCCTTCAAAGTGACATATGCTCATGAAGCTAATACACCACTAGCAATGATGTATAAACAATACAAATGATTACATCAAAGACTTGATGCAGCAACTCCACAAAATACATGAAACCATCTGCATGTTCAATAAGAAAAGTTCAGTCCACCAAATAAGCAATTACAATAAGGATGTATACGGCCAACCACATCAAATTTGTGACAAAGTTTACTCCTTTACACCAGTGCAGACGACTGATGGTAAACAAACACAGAAACTCACAACATCCTGGTCATTTCCGCACACAATTGTGAAAGTGCTAAACCGTAATAACTACCTTCTAGATAACGGAGCAACTAGAAACTTCCAATTGCTACGAAGAACCATCAAAGATATAGAACACACAACAATTAACAATAAACACGAATTTCAAATTATAAATAATGATAACAACACGTTCACACTAATGCCTGAGCTAGATGACGCCCATGAGGATTTGTTTGACGAAACTGTGACATTCCCCAATACACCCAATCAGCAAATTAAAACATGGCCTAAACGCAAAACACGTTTAAAAAACACAATTAATCCCACAGACTGGGATCTCAATCTTAACACATAATTATGTGTTTTTTATGCCTGGTTTCTATAAAAATGTAAAGTGTATAATAATTCGTCTTTTGAGTGAGAGAGCATTATTCTAACACAAAAATTTTAGTTTTCATAAAATAATTCTGGCTAGCAGTCCGTATGGAAATTGTAAATTTGCTATTTTTTACAAAAGACAGTGCTCTATCATTCAAAGCTATATAGAATTTGAAAGAAAACAAAAAGTTCTATTAGGTGGCATATTCAGATTTTTTCATAAATATGACGAATTTTACAAGCATGTGTAGGTATATATGAGCATAGTGAGGATTTTTATTTAGGGAGTGAAATGTTCTATTTAGGTTTTACTGAAAATTTAAAATTCCTCGGAAATATATATATATATATATATATATATATATACCG
>CABFPE010000276.1:975547-985994 GCA_900660155.1 Hofstenia miamia | reverse complement strand
CAAACATTTAAAAAAGACTCTCGAGATGATCCTCTCATCGCCAAAAACCGTCTTCAGGTAAGTTTTAGCTGCAACGGAATAACGTGGAGGCGCCCCATCTTACTGGCTTCCTCCTTAGCTGTGCCACTACGTGTGATTTTAGCATGTCAGTGTAACTGTTGCCAGTAACTGTTCCATCATAAAAGAAGGGCGTCAGACGGAAGCAGGCAGAGTAGCCGAACCAAACGCACACTTTAGGCGCATGCACTTCTTCCACTCAAACAGAAATAAGACTCGTCAGACCATAAGATTGTCTGCAAATCGATGGAGGCAGAAAGCATCAGATTAGCAAACTCGATTCTTCTTTCCGTATCAGCAGATGAGAATTTTTGGTGCCTTTACTCGATTCTTCTTTCCGTATCAGCAGATGAGAATTTTTGGTGCCTTTGCAATCTGTAGGGATATAGCTCTACACCTTTTCCAATTGCATTTGAGAAACCGTAATTTGCATTTGAGAACCGTAATTTGCATTTGAGAAACCATAATTTGCATTTCCCAATCAAAGCCGGCTATATTTGAACATAAAATAAGGTTACAAGTCCATAAAAGAGCTTTACAAATTGACTAAATCACACACGAAGTTTTATAAATATTTACAAATCTAAATAAGCACTGGTACTCGTCGATGAGGCAGGTCCCATCCCGGGCCTAGGAACCCTTAGGCGACGCGATGCACTGAATGCAGTATGTGACTAATGGCAAAATATTAGATTTATTTACGTCGCGGAAGCTATTAAAAGTATGGGGTCTATGGGGCGAGCGGACGGGGCATTCAAAGATTAGATGTTTGGGGTTTTCATTACTGTTGTGATAGAGCCGGCATAGAGGGGACTCTATGCGGCCTGACCTAAAATCGATATCCCTATGGAGTAAACGATCTGTTAATATTTTATACATTAGCGTCTTATAGTATGGGGCGCATGTGGAGGACTTTACTAACCGCATGATGGTGATGACGTGGTGAACTGGGACGTCCCAGTACCGGCTAGCTTTTTCAAGGCAATTAGAGTTATCTGTAAATAAGATATAGGCGATTTGCGGGGACTTTACGGCTGTTTTAATTTGTATTGTACGCTCTTGCTTTTGGATTATGAAATTACTAATGAAAGAGTCATTAGGGTTAGAATGATCAAACGTTATTTGGTGACTGAAATAGTTGAGCGGGCGCAGGGCAAGGCGTGTTTTAATATTAGCATTGGCGTTTATTGGGCTGACCTGGAAATGCAGGTCCTTGAGTTTCCTCAAAAATCAGGCAAAGAACGGGGAAGAGTCGCGTAAAAAATATGGAATATAAATATCAGAGAGCAGGCTCTCGATTGTGGAATATTTATTATCGCGTAATAGAATTAGAGTTGTCGAATATTGGACCGGGTGCGGCTCTTTCAGGGCAATGATGTCCCCTAGGATAGGAGCCGTAACTGCGAGAGCAATTGAATTGATTCCAAGTTGGGGAGACTAATCCCCCCATCCTGGGGATCCCTATATAAAATTGCAGCGGGACGCGAGGTAGAACTTGGCCAGGTCGCCTCGTTCAAGGCAATCTGAATTGCCTTGTGATGGGACAGGGTATAATGCCTAATAATATGGCGCAATTTGCTTACGATGAGGGCGTTCATTGCCTTGGCTTTACCGTACAGCGAAATCTTACGATTCCTAAGAAAGGTAAGGCAGTGAGCATTATCGGATAAAAATTTATCATTATCTAAGGCGTTATTATTATCTGTATTGAGGTGGACACCGAGAACGTCGATAAACTGATGGTTGCTAACAAAAGGCGTTCTCCAGAACTGGGCGCGGTTCAACCCAGTAAAAGAGGTCTTAGACATATTGATACATTCGTTGGAAGTTGCCCTAAACTTATCAAGAATGGAGAGGATATGCTCAATACTTCCCTGAGTGGTGATCATGCATGTGACGTCGTCAGCAAACGCCAGGGTCTTACACAGATAAGAGCGTGAACCTAACTGCAGGCGTAAGCCTTTGACATTATTGTTATTTCGTAGCTCGTTAAGGAAGGGCTCGAGAGCCAGATTAAACAGGATGCACGACAGGAGGCAACCCTGCCGTACACTCTGTCCCAACCTTATTGCATTAGTTAAATAACCGTTTATCATCACGTATGAAAAGTTATTATTGTATAGGGCCCTAACAAGTTTAGTAATTATCGGCGGAAAGTTCATCCTATCTAGGATTTCAAAGAGGTACCTATGACTGAGGCGATCGAAGGCCTTACTTAGATCTATATTAATTAGACCAATGTCTTGTTTATTGAATTTTGACATTTCGATAACGTCCCTAATTGTTTGGATGTTGAGGTACCCTTTCCTGCCTTTGACAAACCCTGTTTGCTCTGGGTGGATATATCTGTGTATTACCCTGGAAAGTCTATTACTGACTGCGTAAGAAACGATCTTCAGGTCCATATTGAGCATAGATATGGGTCTCCATGCGGAGATATTACTTAAATCCTTACCCAACTTGGGGATTAACTTAATTACAGGATTAGATATCGCGTTATGTATGCAGCCCTTAGTAAGTATACTATCAAAAAGCAAGTGAAAAGGTTTTAAAAGAAGGTTACTGTATTGCTTATAAAAAGAGGAGTTAAGACCGTCCAGCCCTGGAGAATTATTTGCGATATCCTTCTTGTTCTTGTATGTCCTATTTTCATATTTCATTTTTTCAATACTAATATCTATTCTCCCAATGTTTTTATTCCTTTAGTCGTTTGAAGTAATGCTTTATCTTAAATTCGTAATTTAATTTGCGGCTCCGTTTGATTAATTGCTTAACTTCCTCATAATTAGTTCAACATTACACGAAATATTTCTTGCTACGAAATATTTCTGTTGCGCGATGCCGTACGCAAATTGATTTCGCGTGCTATCTCAATATATGGCATAAAAAATATTTTTAGCAATTTCTTTAAATTGGCCCTCATTTTATGCCGTCTGAAATCTTTCTGCATCAAGATGCAGTACGCATATTAGTGCAACTTTTCTTCACATGAAAGTTTTTTAGATTTGGGCTAATTTGCATCGATATATTTTCTTGAGAATGAATGAAATATTTATGTTGAAACATAAATATAAGAAACTTATTTATTCTAGAGATTTCAGGAATTTCAATGAGCAAAAATTTAAGAAGTTGTTAAAAAGCGTTGCTTTTGATCTTACGTGAAGTTCCGTTCAAAAGTTGGAATGATTCCTTGAATACAGTATCTATCATTTGCACAATGTTAGACATGTCCTTCAATGAAAAATTCTCTTGTGCTGTCAACTATTGTTGATATTTATTGAAAATATCGCATTAAGCAATCGGTCATCATATTCATCTCTGAATTATATCACATAAGCATAACTTCAAATACTGTGACATACATTGTTACCTTGTTCATAAACAGTTGGATACAGTTGAGAACATAGTTTGGTTGAGCCAGTAAAATATAATGCTTCTTTGATTTTTAGACAAAAATTCATTTTTTGCTAAATAAAATGCGAAGAAGGCACAATATGAGAACTTAGTCTTTTATTATAATGTAACATATTAATGATTGCAAAGTTATTATTGAAATTAATCATTTTAGAATTCAGTTTAGAATAGAGGGTATGGTCAGAAAGACAAATATAAAAATAAATAAATTATAATTTAACTACTAGTAGCAAATTAAATTTTTGGAACACCAACTTATACAGCAGCAAAACAGAATTTGGGAACAGAAAAGACTGTTATAACTATTAATTAAGGTAGTCCAGAGTAGAGACTTTAGCAGGCCAGAAACTAAGAAGGAGAGCAAATAAATTGTGATATTGATTGGGTGACCAAGTTATCATCTCGAAATTAAACATTTCTAAAACTGTATACTATTTATATCAAAAATTTGTATCATATGCAAAATTATTGTGTAATTATTTACAACTACAATGTAAAAACCAAAAACACTTAGATTGGACAAAGAAAACAACAATCACTGATGTTTCATAATGTAACAAAATGTAAGAGAAGCGATTGCTGTAAATTGCCAAGTAAATTACACAGTGGTAGCAGAGTATTTGAACCCTCCTAATGTTGACAATTGGTGATGATATATGAATATTTTTCATAAAAATCCCCTGTTCAATTCTGTGTCAGTCTATTGATGGTTAGTCAACACGTGATTCTACAATTCAAATATAACGTGTTGCAAATTTGTGTTCACAAAGACTACCAGATCCTTTACATGGATTATTACAAGGAATTGAAAAATGGTGAGTCTTTAGATAATTTTTTTAATGATGTTGTAAAAACGGTCCAGTATCTGCTAATTGATGCACTGGATTGTGAAAAAAGCAATGCATAATATTATTAGAAATAAAATTTGTCTGTATCAATAAAACCTCTATTTTGCATGATGTAGAAGAAAAGAAAATTACGTCCATTATTAAACTAATAACATCCATCCGTTGTTTGAATAGTGTTTCTTGACGCAAGTGATATGTCATCTGTTTTATAGCCTATTTTAATCATTGTTTTGCAGTAAATATTGGAGAAGGTTTACTGCTGATATTTCATTGCTTAGGCTGGGTAATTCTAGGCTTACCACTAATAGGTATATAGTCATATCCCTTTTAATTTTTCGATTTTATCAAAATATTATTTTGGCACAACATTTTGTATTTTTTATTTTTTATTTTATAATTGTGCCTAACCTCCTACAGATATCAAAGAGTTTTTACTAGTAGCATGATTATCACTCAATCAAATAGAATTATCTGTTCATTAACCAATTTTTCCCCTTTCGGTGTTTCGCTAATTTTTCCTTGTGGTTCAAATTTTCAGATGCTTTTGAGAATGCTTGAAAGATAATGCATTAGAATTGGCATAGGCATTCTACACTGTAAAAACATACATTTCAATGTATATTTTTTTCTGTGAAAATGGATACAAAACACTAAATCATATACAGTGTACGAATTAATGGTTGGAACCAACGTTCAAAATGTGTAACTTGCGGCTTTTACCATATTGTAAACATAATTGCCTTATGACTTTAATATAGCCAACTGAAGTAATGTTTGTCAAAATGATAACAGCTTTTTTCAATTACCCAATACATTTTGAATTGAAGGCTTTTTATTTACACTATGTTCATCTGCACACTGAATAAAATGTTGGAATCTTTGACAGAGTTCTCTTTACATTGAGAAATTGTTTAAATCTATTCTAGTAGTGCTAATTTAGTTATTGCTACAATTTATTAGTGTAATCCAGGTAAAAAATGCTCCACTGAGAAATGATAGCTTTTGAATCATTTGAAAATACCCATTAAAAAATATAGTGTGATTTGCCTAAACTTGTAGTTCTGTATTGCGATCAATGATTACAACTTAGAAATGCGGCCCTTAAAAAGTTCATCCTGCACCGCAGACACTTTATTTTCAAGTTTAAAACCAATCCGCGCATCAATCCCTATCAACATCACTCGAAGTGGAGCTCTGATGGTTCTTTAAGATATGTTCGGTCCACTGTGAAAGTTTTTTAAATATATTTGGTTTGCATAGTAGGTTGGCAGTAAATCAAACATTTTTAAGAGAATCACAGCAAAGCAAATGACTTCATTTTGCCAAATAACAGCGTCAGGTCTCGATGATGGAATTTGAATGAATTATTTTTTCAGATGAACAAATATTGAACTTTATAGTCAGTAAAAAATATATGTGAGACAACCTCCAACAACAAAATCTCGATTTAACCCTCAATATAACAAGAACACAGTTATGTTTGGTGGTGGTTCATTAATGGTTTGAGGGGCATCAAGAGTGTTAGTACTCAAAACTTGTTAGTTTGGAAAAAATCTTAATGCGGAAACTACACCCATATCCTTGAGCAATAGGTAATCCTTGCAACCGGAGAAGCTGAATTTTTTAACTAGATAGTGCTCAGGTGCAAATACCATATTTTAAGCATGCTTGCCTGTACTAATTTAATGTTCAGTTTTTAATTTGTCCTATTTTTACAGCCAGTTATATACATTTCTTCAATGTATTGCACAAATTATTTCATTAAGTCTATTCATCTATGGATAAAATTAAGCTAAGTAAAATTATCAGTTTTTAAATTATTACTTATAAATAGCCTTTAAGTGCCAAAACAATAGTCTGCGTTTGATGATTGGAAAGGGGTAAATGAAGTAAGAGGTAAAAATATGAAATCGTTATATGGTGTATTGCAGAGTTTTCCAAGTACTTTTTACTGTCGATGAGATTGCGAAATTTTTTGCCATGTACACTAAAGATGATGACACACATGCTACGTTTGATGTTAATTCTTCTGAGCATATTGAAGAATGGTACTGTCCCATAGGTGTTTTTGAAATATTCAAATATCTAGACAATTTAAGCCTAAAAAATCATCAGGTAGTGTAACTGCAATTTCGTAAGATAAGGATCATCTCTTAGCGAAGCCTTTTGTTTCATCAATTTATCACAAAGCTCTAATGCAGTGCCTAACTTATGTAAGGTCGCTGATATTATTCCTATCCAAAAAGTTGCTCATCCAGCAATAAATATCCTACAAGCAATATCTCTACTACCTGTACCAGAATAAATGCCTTAAAAATCAGTGGGGGTGAAGTTCAAAAAAACTTTTTAGTGTTAGAGTGGGTAGAAGAATTAGACATCCTTAACATCATGAACTACAGACCAATTAGCATAACATACTTTTTTTCTCAAAAATATTTGAAAAACTGTTAACTGCACAAATGTACAAGTTTATTAATTGCAATTAAATTTTATCCAATACTCAAATTTGATTTAGACATAAATTCAGAACATCTGAGGAGACAAACTTTCAGAAAATGTTAAAATTAAGGTTTGTAAACAACAAAATTACTCAAATGAATGTGGAAATTATCTAGGTGTATTAATTGAAAATGACTAAAAATTTTATAATTTTTATTTCTCTAAAGAATTGATAATTCTTTTGTAGTATTTTTTCAAGTGCATTATATATATATATATATATATATATATATATATATATATATATATATATATTATAGTGTTCAACTAAAACTGAACAAAAGTGTACTGAATCAAATGTTCAAAACTGAAATTGAATCTCAAAATTGCATCCAATAAGAAATGTAAAACCGCATAAAAACTGAATGTGAAGCAAATTATTTATTTTGTTTTCAGATATTCAATAAATTTCGTGCATTTTTGTATAAAGAAATTGTAAATCTCGTGAAAACTCACTGAAACAATATTTTCTTAAACTTGATTGCTCGGACATTCTTATTCTTAACTACTTCCAAAATTAAATTAAAATTCTTAGATCTTCAATTGCAAAGAGAAATTATGAAAATTCTGTTATAATTAATCAAATTTTGAATGAATGAACTACCTTCTTTTTATACATATATAATTTTCTTAAGTCCGCAAATATGGATGAAACTACCATATATCAGCATATTGTGGAAAAACAGATTCAAACAATTAAAATATGTGAAATATGAATATATAACTTTGAAAGAGTCGATTGTGAAAATCTTATTAACAATTATATATATTTGTCTTTTTATGTGACACCAAATAACTTTAAATAAAATCATGATTACGTTAACCATTTGTTCTGTACATTGCTTCCAAATTACATTTTAGATTTTTAGCGACTTATTAAAATTTCTTGCATTTTTATTTTATGACTATTGGAATTTCTTGGGAATTTCTTGCCAAATTTCAAGTTTACTCAACGAAAATTTAAAAAACTTCCAAGAACTTTTGAGGATTTTCTATGATTCTTGGAATTTTTTGGAAATTTCTCTAAAAATTCTTGGAATATCTTAAAAATGTCTTACCAAGTTCTTGCAAGTTTTTTCCAAGAATATCTAAGAAACGTCCAAAATCTTCGCAAGATTTTCCACTTCGATTAACTTGGGTTGGGACAATATTCTCATGGATCGCAGATTGAGATATTCTGTAGCTCTTTATAGCTCTCTCCCTGTATAAATTTTATTATATTAACGAGAATCTCAACCTATCTGCAAGGAAATAACGGCCTTTGCAGTTTCAGTATGGCTTCAGGAAGAAACTTAAAGACAAAGTAATGAAACACAATTTCTACATTAATTTGTCGTCCAGCAAGGACATTAGTTTTATAATTTCTAATAGTTGTGAGTCTTCAGTTCAAGGTGTTGCAAGAACAGATAAACTTCAGTGAAATATTTTGGCATCTGTGACATGCAATATGCGTGCTACCATAGAAATATACGCTAAGGAAAACTGTGTCCAAATATGCGTAAAAATATAATTTATCCGTTAGACATATATATCCTAGCCTTGAATGTGGTTTGTATATCCTTGAAGCACACTTTCTCAATGATTTACTATGCTTATTGATTAAAACGGGATTTAATTATGATAAAAAAGTTGTAAAATTTAACTTCTCAGTGACATCAATACAAAATTTAATTTTTGTTAATGACGTAAACTTAATTGATGGTTGTGACAGTACAAGTATGTTTCTTTTTAATGGCGCAGTTGAAGGTTTTCTGGTTGCATCAAGCAATTTTAGTTGAATAACATGTAGCTACGGACATAACGGACTAAGCATACGGGCACGGACAAACCAACGGGCCTAGTTTTATAGGTACGGGCCACGGGTCCTACCCTAGAGCATCAGGACCTTTGTATGAAATGGATTAAATAACTAAGATATTTAGTTTATCTTGATTATTTTAGTTATTTGTAAAATCATTATATATGTAATCTCTATGCATTACTACCATCATGAATTTTTTACATTTAAGTGTTAACTGAATGTCTGTGCATGTTGATGCAAATATAGGCTTCTGTATATGAATGGACACAATATTGAAATATCAGTTAATTTAACTGAGCAAATCACTACCTACCATTATTTCTATCTCCCACATCCTTTTCAATTGTGATTTTAAAATATTAGTACAGTGCATGAAATTTCCATGCCAATTATGGGTCACTGCTCTATATAATGTTTTAATGATATCCAATGGAGCATACAACGTAAAATCATACCCTCATTTTGAAATTATTTAACAAACTCATACCCACACCTGCAAACTTTTAGAAAACTATAAAGGACAAGATAGCCCAGGTTAAAAAATAATACTAATCTTACTATTTTTAGCCTTATACTATAACAAACTTATTAAACTTACTAAGCCCTAGCATTCTACAACAATCTCAATAATCCTAAGAACATTTTTAGTAAGTTTACTAAGTATCCCTTTACATAATAATCTTAGTAATTGTAATACTGCTTGTTATTAAGATTACTAAGTCTATGTATAGTACTTAATAAGAATAACATAGTAAAATTTTCATTAAAAAAATAGGTCAAAATTTCCTACAAGATGTTGTCTATATCTCTTTTTACCTAACATAAATATATCCGGAATAGCTAAAAACTGGTCTTAATAATTTTAAATTATTGAAATTAACTACTATTTATAATTGAAGCAAATTAGAGGAAATGGCATGCCTTTGAGATTCCCAAATACATCAGATGGGTTCTGATAATAATCATTATAGTTTTTTGTAGGTAAAATTTAAAGTTTTCTAAAGAATGTTGTATGTTATGATTTAAGAAGTCACCCATAATATATTTTACAAGAAAACATGAAGCTTGCATTTCTGTTGATTTTGACAATTATAAATGTATTAAAAGAAAATTTATATTTTTAATGTAAATATATACTATAAAATACATATTCTAAATTTGTATTAAAATAAAAATGTGATAAAGATTGAAAAATGGACATTTTGAATAGTTTGCAGTTTGCGTATGTTTTGGTATATTTCCGCAATTACGAAATTCTAATTGCATTGAAATATTTCTGCAGATATCATGCATTGCAGCGTTATCTGATGCTACGTTATCGAAATATGAACAAAAGGTAGCAGATTATATAATGCAATTTGGAATCGCTTCCATAACCTGGAATCTAAATGAGAAGCTTACTTAAGTGATTACTTGCAATGTTCGAAGTGTTTAAAGAGCTGTGCTACCCTCAACATTAGTTGTAAGTTATTATAAGCTTTAGGTTATATTCAACGTTTATTGTCAACTAATAAACAATTTACGCATGCATTGATAAATTTGGAAATACTAAATATTCAGTCACTATTTTGTGTGTGTGTGCGTGTGTGTAAACTCTTTATTTATTCTATCTTTTTAAATACATTAGTTGTGCTTATTTATATCATTTTTACAAATTAATGTCCAATATTTATTTGCTAATGCAACACATATAAGCGGTTTTATGGAAAAAAATGAATTTCAGTATTTTACTCTAGTATATTAACGTGTATCCAGCACCTTGTAGATATTTTAACATTTTGTATCAAAAGCCCGTATACATATATATATATATATATATATATATATA
>CABFPE010000276.1:929602-952807 GCA_900660155.1 Hofstenia miamia | reverse complement strand
GAATCCACAACGCCAATTCAAGGGCAGTGAGACACTGGGAGTTGCAGGGGAAGGTGTAAGTGGTGGAATAACCATGGAGATGTGAAAGCAATTCAAGGCTGACTTTATCCCCACAGGAGCCACAACTTGTCAAGTGCCAATAGGAGTAACTGTGAGCCAATTCAAGGGCGAATCAGTAGAAACTATCAGCACAGATTCACAGCCCATGAACTGTGAACCAAGCACCAGCAAATTACCATTAAGGATGACCCAGCTACATGCCTCCTCAGAAACCACCTCAGAGAGAACTGTATGATCTAGAGAGAGAGAGAAACAGATGTCTAAAATTGATGGAGAAACTCTACATCCCTACTTTATAGGAACATCATGAATGCACTACAATGCATTTGTAAAACTATCCCCAGAAACAAAAGCACATATACAGAAAGTTGTGAAAATCAAAGGAAAAAATCTACAGATAGTGCTCAATGCCGAAAATCAAAGGAAAAAATCTACAGATAGTGCTCAATGCCAATAATAGACCAAAAGTGAATGTAATCATAAGCTTCCCACAGGAGATGAACGAGACACTGGCAAGACCATATATGAGAAGCACAGTGCACATTGTATTTGATGATGATTTTACACTGGAAATGACGCAAGCCTTAATGACATACAAAGACAAAATAGCAGAAATACCAGAAATTAACATGGATGAGGAAAACCTCACAATCATACATGTACTGAAACAAAAGGAATACACAAAAAACCTGGAAAAGAAGATTGATGAAACATTGAGAATGGCAAAAGTGCAGAAAATGAAAGTAGTAATTATCAGTGTTGACAAATGAAGACATCCCTGAGCACCTACAGGAGGCATGCATGCAGACTGAAAACATCTTCCCTTGGGAGAGAACACCAAGAAGCCCAACAATCCCAGAATTAATATGATTTGATCTACAAATAGATTACTGGGCACAAACCTACAGAATAATGGTAGATCCATGCATTGTGATCAACCTCTATAGACAAACAAAAATGATTGAGCTAATGACGGACACAGATGGCATAGAGAAGGCTAACATGCTATTCATAAAATGCAGTCTGACACAATGACAAGAGCACCTACAACAGATCCAAATGATATGGAAAAACATGAAATTACAACAGAAAGTGGAGGAAAGTTGGCCAAAAATAAAAATCAAAGCACCATCACAAAAATTTCACAACTCAGTAGAAAAAGCACTAACAGAAGTAAATAAAGCCTATGAGCTAAACACAAAAAAAGATTTCAAACAGTTATTATTCGAAGAAAAAAATGCACCAGATATACACTATAGAACAATGGCTTGGATATTGGCAATATTTACAACTGAGGAGGCAGAATTGAAACTTCTGATCTTGTGGCACATCTGACATAAGCTAGAAAAAGCAAAAAAATTTGAAATAGCAATAGCTCCAATCAATACACAAACAAAAAACTGGCTATTAAGAGGTCACACTGGAAAGCTGGAGTTACCAAATAAATCAGAGAAGCCAGTACAAACAATGGAAAAGATACTCAGCCAAATGATAATGAATGAGAGTCCAATGGGAAAAATGTTGATAATAAGTATAGCTAACAAGACGGGGATATGTCCAAGGGAAATTACAGTATTAGATGAACCTATGAAGAAATATATGTGGAGAGCAAAACCCGAGACATGTACAAAACAAATGGAACATCAACCATGGATAACAACATTGAAAATCATCAAATGGAAACTAGCAAGCACAGAAGAAGTCAGGAAAATATTAATACAGAAAGATGTGCAGAAAACCATCAACTGTGAAATGGAAAGATACATTCACAAAAATCATACAAAGTGTGGAAATGATGAAATGAGGAGGAATAACAGAACCAGTGGAGGTCTGTGAAATGGTCACAAAATCTCAAGCAGAGATGATGGAGGAAGAGGAGTTGTTAACATCTTCAAAACTACTGTTATCTCTGAAAAATCAGCAGACAATCAATAGGATAAACATAGAAAAATGGGGAGAAGTCAGCCCAGCAAGAGCAATAGAATGGATAGACACCAACGATGAATGGTTCCTAGTTGAGATCAAAGTCACCAGAGAAGCTAGAGAGATCAAAGAGAGGAACTTCCAAAATATCAGAGAACAGCAAATGGTGGCGACAATGAAGCTCATGTTCATGGAAGCTTTTATGCAAACAGAAATGGAAGAACTACTAAAGCCATACAATCAAATAGCAGTAGATGTTGAATTTATAACAGCAAGAATAGACATCAAAGAAGAAATACGACTAAAACTAGGTAGAAGGGGACTAACACAAGCATTCTGGAATACCATACCAGAAGAAAAAATGAACTACCCCACTACAATAGGCTTAGCAATGGCACCAACAACAGAAGGTCCATACCCACACATTGAAAGGCAAATAGAAACAAAGATCCTGATCTGCACACTGCCAGAGACTATTGCAATACCAATGGTCCTCCCATGATGGAGACTACCAAAAGAAGTCAAAGTTGCAAATACATTTCTTCATGAATACAAATCATACATGAACATGGAGAAAAAGGCGAAAGCAATAATAGAATAAGACTACTATAAAAAGTTGAAAGAGATAATGCTAAAAAACAATAACAGAGAGAGGGTCTACATTGAAGGCACAATAACGCCAGATCAACTCTATACACAATGGAGACCTATTAACATACAACTACAGGATCTCAGGAAAGAAATAGAAGATCAAACTCCAAGGGCAATAATTCTCCTGGGTAAATGACATTATATGGACTGCCATCTGGGAAAGAAAGTACTGCTATTACAATGTCACAAAAAGAGTTGAAATTGTTACAATGATGCAGATCAACAAGAATGATCCTAACAGTATAACTGAGAAAGAAGTAAGAGACAACATTAGCTTCTTTTATAAAGACGTAGCAAATATGTGCAGCTTACAAAAAGTATTCATGTTCTTCTATCCCAACAATCAGATTAGGGAAGATTTAGCCCATACAAGCAGAGCTGATGCACAAATGACATTGATGATAGGAATTAAAGGGATACAATTATACCACAAATACTACGAAATATTCTCACAGAAAATCAATGAACTACAAGAGATTACACCAATAGCAGAGGACATTTGAGAAATATGATTCCTAAAATATGCTAACACAGTAACAACCAAATGAGAGGCAGTCCTCAAGATGACAAAACAAGTCGAATTCGAGAAAACCATGTGGGCCAATCAACAGGCTGAATCAATAATTCAGAAGGCGGATGCCTTAGTGCATGGAGAGCAAGCTGTGCTAAAAATAACACAAGCTGAGTAGGGCATGTAGCATCATCCAACATAAATCAAAAATAAGCTGCAAACATCAAGCAGAATGCAAATAAGATCAAGGAAATGATGATTAGAAATATTTTATTTAGATCAATTAGAATAATTTAGATTTATTTGTATTATGCAACCAAGAAATAATATGTATCAAAAAAGAGAGATTAGTATCAGTTGATAAAAATACTTTTGACAAAATGAGGGGGTGAAATCACTTCCATTATTTTTAGCCACCATCTTGGCAGAAGTTAAAATTTGAATCAAAGGTACTTTTCTGAAATTACAATAAATAGATTAAAAACCTTGTAAGAGTTTGATAAAGAATTTTACTTGGAATTCTTATTTTGTTCTACTTTAACAGTTTGAATATTTAATATGATGTCAAGCTAATTGAGTGATGTTTAGTAGTGGTCTGGATCCATCACAGAGAATGATTCTAGGGTCCCTGTGCCAGACTATGAAAGTGCACATAGGTTAGGGTATGGGTTTTTCTCTCGATTAGTCGACTAGTGATCACTTACTACATGTACTAAAATAATTAACTGTGAACAAATGGTTGGATGACTGAAACTTAGGAAATATAGTAATACTATTTTAGATCCAAATTAATGACCAATAAATGACTGATAAAGTGACTGTACATGTATTAAATTATAAATGTAAGTTAGGAAGCTGCTCAAAACTAATATATTTAGAAATGCCAATATATTTCGGTAATGGCTACATGTAGTATTGAACGAGCAGCTAGTAACAAGTCAGGTTGCAAAGAGATAAAACACTTTTACAAAAACAGAGTTTAAGTCGAATTGTGTCATGTCTTGAGTATGCACTGAGCTAGGATAGGGTACACATAAACTGTATCAATGAGCTGAGATGTGGCACTCAACCAAATGGAACATCAAAGGAAATGGTGAAACTGGATGTGGAGATCAGCTTCAGGCAGATGCCCATTGTCAATCATTGGATAGATTACCACATGGCTTCATCACCTAAATAGTGAATGGTTAATTCTAGTTTACTTTATGTTAACCAAAACAACAGTCAAGCGGTATGCAATAGGTAAATCCCTACCTGCAGAAATATGACTAGTGTTATGTAGTAACAAGAGATAAACAGTGATAATGCCTGGTAGAGGATGTTACAATGACAGTCCTACATATATGTGAACAATCAATGCAGCCTGCAGAAAAGATGTCATAAACAGTCTATGAAATAAGTTAACTTTACAACTGCTTAAGTCCACAAACATTGTAAACATGTTAGATATAATGTTATACTGTAAGAATTTGGATCTAAAACAGTGGGTTATCCTGAGGGTAGCTATGCAGCTATTTGATGACATGTTCTTATTAGATTGAATGAATCAATTGGAATGCAAAACAGATTAAAAACACGTTTTCATATACTTAACATATGAACACACTTTCATAGCCAGGCTACTGACTGCACAACTTAAAGATGCTATCAAGGCTGGAGTGAAGCAATACCAGAATTCCTGGAATTGAATTTGGGGAACCTGATTACTACTCGTGTGCTCTGAAATTTAGCTTTCTGTTTACATAAATAATCAAACCTGATGAAATACAAGAAAATCAAAAGTAATTTAATTCATCATCAACTAATTGCTTTACATTGTTTTTATAATCAAATTATTCAAACAGTTAGACAAATAACATGTACCTGTCTTTTGTAATTTATCTGCCTATTGTGATGTAAAATCACTACTTAATTTGCTTAGTGTTTGTCATCAACAATTTGTCAAACACTTTTGCCATCAATTAATAGGGTGTAACTGCACTTTAACTTACAAATTATTGACTGATAAATATGCATAATTCAGGAAATATAATAAATTACAATTAATCCGTTTTAGTCTTTGGTTTCTTTTTTCTCATTTAATTTAATTTTCTGCTGATTATAGTAAAGAATTTAACAACAAAGAGAACACTAATGTTACATGCATACTCAACTGATATTGTGTTGTTGGATCTGTGAGAGGACAAGTACAAATACTACATCATATGGAAGAGGATCAAGATAATATAATTAGCTATGCTCTGACAATAGTTTGGGAAACATGATGAAATGAGTTGCACTCATAGCTTCTTGATTTGATCACTCTGAATTGTGGTAGTATTAGGTTAGGTGTGCGTATACAGCTAGTTTATAAAACTTGTTCTTTTCAACTCATTCAGACAAAGCCCATAATTAATTACAGTCTGATGGAATGATGCCTGTTGGCTTGCATGAATGCATGGAATTGCATGCTTTTGTCCATTATTTAATGATAGGCCTAGGGATAATAAACTTTATTGAGCTAAATATTAAAAACTAAGACCCATAGGGCAGCACCATTTATTTGCTGTAGCAACACTATTCAGTGATGGATTTTCTGTGTGATACCATGTGGAATTGGAGAACTCAGCTGTTCCTTTACCTAAAAAGAATCTAGTAATATTTAACTACTGATGGTTTTGTTTTGTTGGAATCAGAGAGATTTGCATCCAATTTTGTAAAGTTATAGAACACATTCAATTTGGAGTCAGCATAGTGGATTTGCTGTTCACCATAATCAATAATCCAGAAAAAAATGATGATTTTGCTAAAGATTTGCATGTAGAACAGTGAACCAGTTGTGTAGCTTAAATAAATCTAGAAATTTTGTATTGCATTTTCTGTAGTTATTTTGTTTTCTTCATTTAGTCAAAGTTCTTAGGAATTTTATTAGTTTTCTGGAGAATTAGTGTTTTTTTAAGTGGCATTTTCCTGTTTAACTGTAGGATTGCTATAAATTTTAGAAACAAAAAATTATATACTAAGTAGAGTTTTTATATCCTTCATTTTTTTGAAAATTATAAAGTTATGGCTGATATATTTTGACATTTCATCAGTAAGCTATTAAAACATATACTTTCTCCCACAGTTTGCAGAGATTTCTAATATAGCAAATTAGGGACTGTTAACATACTTTGTGACTCGGAAAATTTTTGGAGTGAATTTGCATCTGAGAATACATATTTGCAGAATTGCAGTATCAGATAGAGGGATTGGTAATAGCAAGTTGGTGGTTAACTAACTAGAAATTAACTAACCTATTGGACAATATATGACGTTTTATCAATTACAGTAGAATTTTATAATTTGTTATGAAGTATAGTTGATATATATTCCCTGGAAAATAGCAAAGTGTTGTAAATTGAATTATTTATTTCAGAGGTTTACAAAATTGTAAAGGATTTGTTCATCTAAACCAAATCTTTTTAGTTTAGAATCAAGCCTGTATACAGCTGGCAGAATGATTGATCAAATAAGGTCTGCATAGGTATAGGATTGAGGAGACGACCCTTGCACAATTTTACTACAGGTATATATTATATATATATATATATATAGTGTGTTACAAAAATTCTTGCGGGTTTTACAAGTTATATTATTATAACATTTAAATGAACATAAACTAAATTATATTACTCAATGACTATTTCTTTAAAAATCAAATATACATATTTATTGGATTCATTGAAAGTGTTAAGGTTTTTTGCAGCTTCTTATGCTATTATATTTAACTGTGAAGAAAGAGTGTGTTGTATCAATGATAAATTTGATAAAGTTTCTTCATCTGCCTGAACAGTTTGATTTTGGAAAAATAATTCCTGAAAACATGCAGCTTATCAGATGATAGACCAAGAAGTGGCAGACCAGTTACTGCATGAGGCGATTAACAAAAAGAGGGTGTATTTCAGGCAGTACATAATAACCCTCCCACTTCAACAAGAGCTATTGCAGCAGAAGTTCATGTATCAAATACAGCTGCATTGAGAATACTCAAAGCACCTAAGTGCATTACATATAAGCCTCTCTATAGCCAGTTTTTATCTGATGGTGACAGTGATCACAGAGTGTAATTTTGTGAGGAAATGTTACAACACATTAACCAAGACCTAACTTTTGGACAAATTTAGTTGGTGACAAAAACTGTTGATAAAAGTTATTCATGTAGCATAAGGTTACAAAAACTTTATATATATTATTTATTTCATTATAAAATCTAAAAATGAATTACAAAATTATGCAAGCAAGTGGAAATATTGAAGTAAACAATTATTTCTCATATAACAAAAGTACAACTAAAATATGAAAATATATTCCATCATTAGCTATTTAAATATTCATAAACATCATTTTAATTATAATGTTTCCAAAGATTTTGAAACAATTTATACAAATTTTCTTAAATTTTAAAGTTTGCAAAATTTTCAAGCTGAATAATATGATAAAATATGCATTCTGAAACTATCCTCTAAAATTTTGTGGAAACTGAAATGATGTATGCCATAATTTTAATGCAAGATGATGTTACATAATACCTTCCTCAAGTTGATTGTATACAGTGGTATGTACATTATCATGTAACATTGTCTGACTATTGATAAAATGAAATACTTAAATTCAATTGGTCAAATTTTCAAAAATATAATTGATTTGGAAAAAAAGGTAAAATCAAATAGGCTATGGAGGACTAGCAGGATTAGGTAAGACTACAATGTTATGTGAACTTATTAAAAAATGGTTAAAATCCAATTGTTTTTACATATAAAATAAAGTAATTGAAAGTATTAGAAGATGATTAAAGAGTTTGAACATTGTTAATAAAAGTTGTTGTACATTTGACAGTTATATTTCTAAATATGAAAAATCAACTAATTAAACAAATGCACCTAACTAAAATAATATGGAATTGCAAAAAATAATCTGGTAGGTATGATAAGAAAAATTACAATATGTTAAAAATCACTACTACAAACAAACTAAATATATGCTTTCTAAACAAAGCAAAAAACTAGCTACAAAAGAATGCTGCAAGGATTTATGAAAAAGTTGAAATCAGTTTAACAAAGTTAGGCTTTATAAGGAATACCTTTAAAGTAAAATTTAAATATAATGATGGCATTGAAATATATTAAATTTGTGAAAATATGCCTGTAATGGATACCAGTAATATGAAAGAGTGAGAAATATTTAATAATACATTAAAATAAATAATGACTTAACATTTACTATTAATATTTTCAGAAAGAAGTCTATTCCCTCACTTTGATTAACACTTTATAAATTTTAAGGATGTGGTGTTAATGAATCTTATAACATATACCATACAAATGTAATGGATAAAAAAAATTGAATAGATTCACTTAATCCACTCACATATATATATTGATAATTTACAAATTGTTTTATGATTAACTTTGAATTATGTAATTCTAGTCTTAAAAGTGACTATAAAGAAGGAAAGATTTAAAAGTAGAGGTTGAAAATTCTAAAAAAAATTACATTGGATCAACTTGTAATGATCTTGAAACAAGTAAATAAATATTATGAAAGTTTAATGAACTTAAACATAGTTCAGGTAACCTTTAAAAGTAAAAGTAAAAATAAAAGTTCTTTGATTATTGATGCTAAATCAAAAAATACAAAAATGCTAGAATATATTGAAAAAGGATATATCAAGGATTTTGCAAATAAGTATCAAGAGAATCTTATAAATATACAACACAATATAACAGCTTCAAAACAAAAGCCCATAATGTACAAATATGAAATAGAAAAGAAAGAACATGAAATTGTAATATTTGTATAAAAATTGAATAAAAAAATTAAAATAACACCCTATCCAGACAAGAAAATGTATAATATTAATACTATGTATAATGGAAAGCACCATCATTTAATTTAAAGTTATAAGAATAGGATTTTAAGAATATTCCACTTTTAATTCTAAACTGATCTTGATCAGTTTTTCACAATTCATATTCATAAAATTATTCTTTTATTTCTTGATCCGCAAAATCCTTCAATTTGTATGTTATATGGTCCGTAAATTATATTTTATCAATAACAAATATTTCTAATGTCCAGTTTGGTATATAAACTTTATCAAAAACTTTTCTTTTAAGTTTACTTATTCTAACTTTATCACCTACTTTTAATTTCACTCAAAAATTATAATATGATATTAAATCACTTTCAAAATTCGATTTAAATTGATTTTTAACAATTTCATCAAGTTTAGCACCAGCAGATCTCATGAATTCAGATTCGACCTTTTGCAATTTCTTTCATGCAGTTTTAGTTTCAAGATTTCATGAGTGAGTGTAATTGCATTGTCAGATTCACCATGGATCACATTAGTAACTTGGAGTATTGGCAATTCTGGCATTTGACCACTTCTATTGGTTCACTTCTTGATGTAGAACTTCTATTAATGACTTAAATTCTACAAGTCTCCAGATTGCATCTGTCATGCTGTTCCAACGGGTTTTATAAGGACGAATAAGTGTTTTAACACTCGATGTATAAGTAACTCACAGTTTCTCTGTAATAATGCCTGCCAGCATCTTGGTTTCATCAGATTGAAGTCTACGATTAAATACTTATGGAATGTTACTAGCAAAAGCAGCTCAAAATTTAGCAATATCAATAAGACAATTGGAAACAGCATTTGTAGCAAAGCAAACAGCAAGTTTTTCTTTCTGAATAGCACTTGGTTCTTTCTTCTTAAGATTTTTTAGTAAAATTTGCAAATGATTTTTGCTCGAATTCTTTGAGTACATTGTCGTAAATCGATTTATGGCGCGATTTTATATATGCAAAATAGGCATTTTCCCCATAATTTGTCTGATTGATATCCAATGCAAAAAAATTGCACTTTGACGTTAGCACATTATTTGAATTTTTGCCAGTTTCTTTGAAATATTGCGAAAAATCTGCTCCAGTGAGTGAGCCAGGCTTACAAACATTCGAAATCGATCTGAATCAACGTTATGTTGAGTAAAATTACAGAAAAAAATAACTAAATTTGCGACAAAATTGAAACAAGTGAATACATAAACTGCAATGTAATAAAATGCTTCTGAAAGAATTTGCAAAGCTTACTGAATTGCACATGCAAATCAATATCTGGTCAAAGCCAGTATCCACATGAGAGTAACCTGGGTACTGGATCAGTTAACACCAGTCAGGTGTAACCAGAACCGGACCAGACACATTGTCACCAATTAAGGGTACTGCTTCCATCTCTGGCCAAGATATAACAGTAGGATAGATTTGAGTCCACCCCGTGTGACTTTTTTCTATGTGACCTTGGAGGGTTTATCTGGCGTGACTATGATGTAATTCTGTAATGACTGTCTGTCTATCTCTAAGGTCATTGGAATATATTCTGTTTTGTTGGCAAACATTCTTGTTTGCAGTCTATTGTTTAAAATGCAACCAATTTTTTTAAACACATTAAATAAACAATTTTTAAAATCCCATGAAATTAGAATTGTTGCAATCTATTGTTCAAAATATGATATTTTTTATACACATTACATAAACAATTTTTAAAACCCATTGAAATTCTTGGTGAGACTCCAACAAACTCCTGCTCTTCAATTCTCCGCATGTATTTATGTATTTAAGTTAATAATTATTATCAGCAACTCAATTGCATTTAGTTAATTAATCAAAATCCATTTAGGTTTGCAGAAGTAGATGATGACAGGGTCGCAACCTGAAGTGAAACTATGGAAGCAAGAATCGCCCAACATCCAACAGCAATGACCAAGTGCTATGCAATTGACGGTGACTCAAAAATTTCTCTCGGTGATAGTGGTTTTGATTGTGTTTTGCAATGCTCCCTCGTGTTGCTTCCCTAGTTAACCAAAATAATTAAAAATTGCATTAAAATGGAAAATGCATTATTAGCCATTTAAAATGGCATTTAATGCCAATTAATACATTAAAATACAAATACATTATTAGCAATTTGAAATGGAATTTTAATGGAATTTTAATGCTATTAATATCCAAAGAATGTTAGTGCATGTTGATCCATTTTAATAGCATTTAAATGCCAATTTATCAATACTATTTTGAAAAATTGAGCATATTTCTGAAAATTGTAAGTATCATATTAATGCTACAGTAATTATTTTTATGATTAAAATGATATTTATTGACATTTGAATGGCTATAATTTGTAATTAACTTAGCTAGATAAAACAGTTGGCATTTTTCAACAAATTTATGCTGGTCTTTTTTCAGACTGTGTTTGAATGTTTTAATCACATTTGCAGGAAATTTTTGGAATTTTGCTTCTTAAAAAAAGAATTTGAAATTGAATTTTGCAATTATAAATTTGTTCAAATTCAATACTTTTCAGGACTCTATAATAGCATCAGTGTTCAAACTCCCGTAAGAAATCCACCAAATAGAAAGATTATATCCATAGCCCTCTGTCATAGGATCTAGCATATATATCTTTTTCTTTGCGCATAATGCTCTAGGTATTTTAAAGCTTTGTATATATGATATACTAAAATCCATTTTTAAGTCTTTCATGTTAAAACTCTGCACAGAAAGCTATTAAAGTACAATATTGATAAATAAAATTAAAATGGTAAAAAATTGAAATGTAATTTTCACGATGTTGCAATTCCCATGAAAGTGAATACAACTAAAACTTTAAAGTTCATTTTCCTTGTTTACACTTGCTTCGGCTATAAACTACTTGAAACAGGGATTTTCATTAAAGTAGCATAAATTTTCACGAAAGAAAAAATCCGATTCTTACAACAGCAATTCACTTTAAAGTTACGTAATGTAATTTATAAGTAAATCGTATATCACATTCACAATCCAATAAACAACAAACGACATAAAAATACCAGTTTATTTAATGCAATTGCTTAAATAATTTTTATCACATGTATTAAAATAGAGGTCAGAGTCGATTTTCGTACGCCATTGCATGACAGAAATATTTAGCAGAAGCAAATATTTCATGGTTTAATGTTCGGCAGTTCCCACGCTGTTTTTCTATACGTTCTATCAATGCTAGCGACGATAGTTGAATTACAATGCATATTCACCTGAACTCATTCCTGATCAGTCACTGGCGGAATTTGTGCACATAGAAGTATTGGAAAAGTTCCCTCTGCAAATGCAATCATTCATATCAAAATAGATCCTTAAAGGAAGATATTTGAGATGTAATTTGATGAACTCAGAAAAACCTTGAAAAGCTTTTAATAATTCTATAAAAACAGTCTTATAACCTCAAAGATCAACCCAATCTGCAGAGGTTAGTGATTCTATAAGTTGAAATACTTAGTAGAATTTCATGTTTTAAATTGAAATTCATAATGTAATTTATTGCACTTACTGCACTTACTGTTTATTCATAAAGTTGATTTTGTAACACGCTTATCTCAAGATTACTCGAAACTAACTCGAAATTCGTTTAAATGGCATCTTTTTTTTCTTCAATTTTTGCCTGTAATGTCGAACAATCCACCGACCGTTCTTTATTTCAAATTTGCAAGGTATCAGGGAAATAATATAAATTCCAACACATGATTGTGCTTGATATATTTCTAATGTTATTTGTTGACGCTTTAATGTGCCCTAGTTTGAAAACTTGGATGATCTTGCAAAGTTCTTAAATAAATCTTGAATCTTGGATTTCTTGCAAAGATCTTCCAAGTTTCTTAAAAGAACTTGATAAGAAATTTATTCTTGGATTTCTTTCGAAGTTCTTGAATATTTCTGAAAGGGCTTAAAAAATATTTTCTTGAATGTTTTCATAAAAACAATATTAGAAATAAGAGTTTCTAAATTATTATCAGGTAAATGAAATTTCTACAGTATATATAAAAATATACTATGTATTGAACTTACAAGTACTGCTTAATATTTTGTATATAGACAACTATTGCAATACATGTAATATAAGGTCATTAATAGTTTCTTGTAAGCTTTAAGATTCTTTTAAGCATTACAAAACATTAACGTTGTACTTATTGAATTTTTTGAAACTCATGTAAATTGGACAAAGAATAAATAATATGCTAATAAATATTATTGTTTATTTAAATCAAAGTAGTGTTGAGAAAAGGGTTACATTTGAGGGTGATTGTGAATATTAATTGTTTATTCAATGTTGAAAATATGCAGTACAGATGCACAATTGTTTCAGGCATGGACTGTAAATCAGCAGTTTTTGAATTCTTTACACGTACTGAACTCACCTGGAGAAAAAACATAATAAGAATTTTAGGAGTTGAAAAAAAGGCAAGGCAAAAAAAAGAGAACTCCATCAGAGTTATCTAATTTGGGTCACGCAGAGCAACATAAACTAAGCTTTGCGAGGAAACTCACTCAACAGGAGAAAGAGAAATATGACGCCGCTTTTTTGGAATTTATTGTCACAGATGGAAGACCAATGGAGATTTCTGCTGGGTCCCCGGCTTAAAAACTTTTGTTTTGTTATTTCTGGTGGAGTATATCAGCCGCTCCATCTTACCACTCTTTTTAGAAAGTTAGATACCCAGCGTGACAAAATTGAAAATAAACTGAAGTATACTTTGAACCAGGATAGCCCGTCATTTTTTAGCTATTAGATTTGATCACTGGAAATCGCGTAACTAAGAAATTATTTTTATTGTTGCCATCCATTATGTAATGCTCAGCTGAAATCATACGCTCTGTCTATTGACAGCTTTTCTGAAAATGATGTTGTTGCGAGCCATTAATCAAAAGATATTGCAACTATGATCAAGTGAGCTCTAGCCAAATACACCTTCGATAGTAAATCTATAATACTTCCTCCGTTCAAAAATAAGTAAGCAAATTTGATTCGTGAGCTGGATTATTGGCTACACATTGTTAAGACGATAATTGATTGGCTAAAAATAGATTTATGTGCTATACTGTTCTAATTTTTCAATTTAGGAGCTGCTTTTGCAAGACATTGAAAATTACACAAATTCAGATAGAAACAAGAGCTGCCATAAATCAGCACTGCGTGGAAAAGAAGACTATCAAACAATTGATTATTTTGTACAGTTACATTAAGAAAATAAAACTTTGAAAAAATCAATGGTGAAATCTAGCATTTATTAATTGCATTCAAATTAATCTTAATGGCATTAAAATGGTAAAAATGCTATTTTAGTTCCACGATATTGCAATTATTGTTCCAAAAATGGCATTAAAATTATATTTAAATGGAAATATTTGCCATTTTCTATGACAAGGGCTACCATTAACAATTTTGTACATTGATTACTACTATTAATAATGAGAATAAAATGACTCACGCATCCTTGCTGCTTTTGCTTATTAATTTCAGTACATATAAATAGCCCTACATTTATATAGCTACATGATCCTGAATGTATGTGACCAACCAATGTGGTCAGCAGAAAATGATGGTCCACAATTAATGTAACAAATAACATAATTAATATCGTGCTCATAGGCATCTGATATGTATAATAAGGTTTGTTATGTTTAATACCATACAAGAATTTGGATCTAAAATAAAGTGTTAGCCTATGGTCAGCTATCCAGCTGTTTGATGACATTAGTTATAAAAGTGAAATGAATCAATAGGAAGGCTAAACGGATAAAAACTCTTATCCATATACCTAACATATGGAAACACTTTCATAGACAGGGCGTAACACTAATGCAGAAGTTGATGATAATTGCAGATTGCTGAAGCAGCCAACTGACGGCCAGTAAATGCAAAACATTGGGGTCCCTGGATACTACTCATAGGCCTGAACATTTAGCTTTCTTGTTTCATTATGTAATCAATCCTGATACAAAGCAAATATTAATGCAAAACGATTAAATTTATTATCTTTCTGTTTTCCTACATCACTTTTATATTGCAATTTACAACCAACTAACATCTACCTGTTTTCGTTAGTCTATGAAAATTAGGTGTACACTTCGTCTGCTAATTACCACACAACATGTTTTTAATTAGCTAGCGTTATTTTGGTTGAGTAACTTTTGCCAAACCATTTTGTCGACAGCACATTAATCGTATTTAGTTAAAAAAGTTTATCAATTGATATAAAAGTATAATTACAAAATAATAAGTAATAAATAATTGCAATTAGAAAACTATTTAATTTCTCTTTCAGCTTCTTTTATCTTGCTACGAACATTTATAAATAATAAATTTATTTACAAAAAAAATATAAAATGCAGTAATAAATTATGATAAAGTTTGTATCATCCACACATTGATAATACTCGTCATGACTTCATTGTTGGATGGGAATGGTGGAGAAAAGATACACAAGAATATTCCAAGATAGGGTTCTCTTTTAATGCGATGGAGCAGAGATGGAATCGGATCGGATCTCGGATCGGATCAGATCAGATCGGATCTCCATTTTGAGAAACTTCGGATCTGTTTTGGATCCAAAAATTGTTAAAACTTGTGTATTGGTACATTTTATAAATTACGCACACTTTTACTTTGAATCCTAATTTAATAATCTCAATCTAAGTGAAATTTTGTAACTGAATTTCATTGTTCATACAACAGGTTCTGCGTTAGTCTTTCCAACAACTTATAAAATTAGTGACAATACTTCAAATCAGAAAATGCGATTCATGTTAGCCATCACATAATGATAAAATAGTAAAGCAACCAAAAATATTTGTTTGCACAAGTTTGCAAATGTAAGAGCAGAATTCCGAACAGGATTCTCTCTAATATGTATGTCAAAGAATAAGCACAGAACACAGAGAAGCATGTGGAATGCCTTAGCTATTGCAAACACTGCCAAAATGTAAAAATACTAATACTTGTATATTTTGAGATGCTCTTCAATCAAAAAATCTCATTTATATATACACTCTAAGCAACTTGCAACGCAAAGATCACCTTAGTACTCAAAAGGTATGTACTATAATCACTAATACAAAATGTTAATGGAACCATACCATTGGCATACTATTAATAGGGTATAAATTTATTTCATGTTGCTGTTAAATAATTTAAAATTTTTAATCCAATTTAGTATCAAATTTCAGTAACATTCAAAAATTAAATTTAAATCTCAAATTTCGTTTGAAAAATTAATTTTTCTATCAAGCACTTTGATACACTACAACAATTTTCTAAAGTCTTTGAATATAAATTTGGGGATTGTTCTTTAATTTGCCATTATTTGTGCTATTCTTGTTTTCATTGCCTTAGCTGCAATTTTGAAGTGAATTTATCTTGTTTGAAACAACTTCAATTCATAGTGACATCACAAAGTAGTTATTTTTGAATTTGGAAACAAAAAATAAATACGGGAGGTAATACTATGAGAAACTGAACTATTTAAGCTTTATAAATATATTATGATTATAGTTGATGACAATTTTAGGAACTAGATGATGAAAAAACTTACAAAGAAGTAGATTTACATGCACTATTTCGTAAGAATATGTCCATTTTATCTCAAGATAGTGTTGAAGCACTTAAAATTTTCTATTCACATTTAAAAATATAAATATTTTTAAGTAAATGTTTATTTATTGTTAGAATGCTTATTTAAATTTGGATCCGTTTAGGATTGAAAACTAATTTTTTTAAAAATTCAGATTGGATAGGATCTGGATCTTGAAATTTCGGATCCAGAACCGATCAAAACTTAAAATGTTGGATCTGATTCAATCTCTGTGATGGACTCAAGGTGGTTACAGAAGCAGGACAAGGTGTTGATACAAATCATTTTTCATGTCTATACAACAATTATTAAAATGTGTACAAATTAAATTTCATATACCTAAATGAGGTTTCTTTGCACTTGTAGATAGTAAATCTATGTAGGCTTCACATGATGGAGAATATAAACAACACTCGTTAAATGATATACAATATAAATCATAGGCTGTAAAATGGATAACTTGGAGTAACTTGGAACAGCTAAATCAGAAACACACATTATCTAATTATCTTGATCTGCCACTGTGTATCAAACATTGTAGCAAGGAGGGATGTTTGTATGGCATTAACAGTCAGATGTCTCACTGCTTCCTTATTGGAAGATATCGTCCAATCTGATTCCTTCTGATTTGAAGATGGGATGTCTCTCAGGAAACTCAGGTGAAGTATATTATAAGTTTAGGAACTCTGAGCCGCAAGTCACATAGTTTACAAGGCAAGAGACCTGGTGCACCGCCTGTTTTCTCCAAATCAATTCAACAAGTGACTGCTTGGGGTTATGGATTTATCAAAAATGACTTCAAATTTCTCATAAATTCTTATTTTGATGAAAGTCATCACAAAGTCACATGTTTCAAGAAAAATTTGCCTGGAATATATTTTGTTGACAGTTTTTGCAAGAGGAGAAAGTTTTCAATGAGAAGACCTTGTAAAATCAAATTTGCCAGAGCTTCAATCCCACCTGATGACATCACCAGCTTTTTTCAACAACATTGCAAGTGCAGATGAAATTTCTCCTGAAAATATGCTTAACTATGATGAAACTTGTTTGTCAGATGATGCAGGTGCTGTGAAGATTGTTGTTCAAAGAGGAACACCCAGAGTCAAACTGGTCAAAGAGAACTCTAAAACAAATATTTTGATTATGGTATGGGGATTGGCCACAGGTGAACTTATCCCACCAATAGTATGTTACAAAGTACAGAATCTCTATGAGAGATGGGCTCATTGAGCTCTGAATTACTCAGTCTATGCAATGACAAAATCAGGTTGGTTCGAAATGTCAACATTCAAAACATGGTTCACTGATGTCATTCTTAAACTGTCCCAAGAAGACCTGGCAGAAAGCTTCTTGTTGGTGAGAATTTGGCAAGTCACTTCTGATCAAAAGTTATGCAGTTGGTGAAGACACATGCTATGCATTTCACTGATCTCCCACTGAACACAACTCACATCTTGCAGCCTCTTAATGTTGCTGTATTTCACCCAATGAAATTGATGTGGAGAGAAATTCTCCACAATTTTCAAAAGGAGACCAGAGGACATGGTCCATTTCCAAATGAACACTTTCCAGTGATGTTATTGGAGCTGTGGCACAAAATGAAATCGAAAAATGTTGCCAAGAAATTGATCTCTGGCCTCTGGTCCACTGGTCATTGTCCACTGAACAAAGTGGAACCTTTGAATCGTTTTCCAGGTGGCACAGACCTGGTGAGGGGGAAGTTGGAAAAAACTTGGACCAGACACTTTTGAAAATGCTTCAAACCAACAGAGGGCACGATGCAGAAAAGAAGAAAAGATTTCCTGTGGCCTGGATCTGTCCATTGCTATTTCAAGTGGGCAATTTTCATCTTCAGAATCAATAAAGGACCATGAGGCCAATCTTTGTTACTTGTGACAATGTTCTTATGCAAATTATACATGATATGATTGGCTTCATGTGTATACAAGGTCACCATTGGTTATGTGGTCAGTGCAATGAAAGGTCACCAAACATCCATTTTCAGTGTAGAGATTGTCTGCAATGAGCATTTTAATTATGAGCATTTTGTACTGTGGACTGTAGAGGCATTTTGATAACTGTTTTATTTTATTTGAATAAGTGTTCCAAGTTACCCCATAAAATAGAAAAGAATTTATGATTTTGAACTTGGTCTATTTTTAACTTCTTATAAAAGTTATTTGATGGTTGATATATTATTATTTTGAAGTGGATGAAAAACCTGCAGTTTATGTAAAGTTTCTTTCCTCTAAGACAATGTTTTATATGCCTTTTATTACAAAACATATTAAAAACGTTCTGAGTTACCCTGTTTTACAGTATATACCTAAATGAGGGCTATCTAAATTTATGGAGGCATTTTCAATAGCATGTTTCAACCTTGATTGCAGAATATCTAAATAAAATATTAGTAAAATACATTAAAGCAATCTATACCTTTATGAACATATGGCAAACTTTGGTAATGATCCAGCAGCTATCTTTTATCATCATCTGATGTAAGCACAATCTTATTGATTCTCTTGACTGAAATATCATGATCTTGACTGTAGGTCATCACCATCTCATACCATAGAATTTCTTCAGCATCCAAAATCTGTTTGAAGACGTCAAATTTCATGGTCTTCTTGACAACCCTCTTTATCCCATTAGCACTTGATTTTAGGCTCAAATCCCCACTATTTGCACACACATATTCAACGGAATACATTTTTTATGTTAAAGCAACTACCTGTACAAGTATTACACTTGCCAGCTCATCCTTCACATTTAAATATGTTTTTTTGTTTGCCTCACTAAACAATGTTGAATCTTTGGGATAATTTGATAAATGAAAATGAATGGCTATTGCTGTTAATTCATCATACAAATTTGTGCTCTTAATTTTGTGTAGGAAAGAGTCTGTAACACTATATAAAAGGGAAATTTGTTTCTTAGATGCCACCTTCAAAACATCATAATGGAATTGAAACATTTGTTGCTTGGAAAGATCCAAAATGTTTTGACCAATGTAATTGGGTTTTGTCCACTTGATTTCCCTATGTCCTAACATCACCTGCACTAGATTTTCTGAAAAAATTTTGAATGACTTGAATTCAGGCTTTTTTATCAACTTTTCAGCAGCCTCCTGATCACCAACAAACTTAATTATAAAATGTTTTCTGGGTGATTCCATTGTTTTACCAAATACTGCATTTGATATTAATTTATAGAAATTTTTTTACAGTTTCATTCTTGGCAGCTATTCTTTTTTTTCATTGTACTTAAGTCAATATTGGGCTTTAGAAATTGATTTCTGGAACAGCAAAGCCTTGTGGAATTTTGTCACTTTAGGACTTTGTGCTATAAAAATTTGAGGATCTCATAATGCATTACATATTCTTTTTTGTGAAAAAAAATGTCTGCATTAATTTTAGCACTTTTCCTGACTTTAATTTTAATGCAGATTTTATATGTCTTTGGTATGGAGACAGTAGCTCATCACTTACACACATTTTATGTGGAGCTAGAGGATAATCAATGTTTTCCTCATGTAGGTGAGAGGAATAATGAAGGTCAATCATTACCAATTGTCTCTATCTGCCTCAGTTGGTGTTGTGAGTATATTTTCTAGACTCTCATGTGTCCAACATTTATTTATTGTACATTTAATTGTTAATCGTGATGTGTTTTATATTGTGAACATTATTCTGTTTTTAATAATGACTTGTGTATTAACCACTAATTTTGACACTATCAGCGAAAATTATGGTGTGACAATACACTTTGCAGAAAGATGCCATGATAGAAATACAAAATTATTTGGTAAGCATTCATTTCATCAAAATAATACATATTGTTTCTAGTTGTTACATTAGATTGCTTTCCATTTTTTCTGTTTGTCATGTATGTAAAGAAAACTGCTATCACTATTTCGCTTTTTATGTTTTTGTTGTACCAATTGAGTTTTTTAGCTTTATCAAACTCCATTGCATTAAAAGAAGAACCATATCTTGGAATATTCCTGTGTATCTTTCCTCCACCATTCCCATCCAACAATGAAGTCATGACGAATATTATCAATGTGTAGATGAAATTCACTATATGAACTTTATTGTAATTAACTAGTGCATTTTATATTTTTTAAATAAATTTATTATTTATAACTGTTTGTTTTCTCTGTATGGTGAGAGTATGCGTCTGTGAAAGCATGCATTTATATTTAAAACAAATCTTTTTAAAATATTTATTGATTCAATTTTTACCAAAAATCTAGAAACAAAATGTTTGTAATTCCAAAAAACGTGAAATTTTTACACACAGAATTTCAATGCCCTTTGAAAATTTTTTATGTAATGTGTATAAAAAACTTACATTTTGATCAATAGATTGCAAGAATTCTAATTTCATGAGTCTTTGAAAATTGTTTATGTACGGTGTATAAAAAAATTGGTTACATTTTAAACAGTAGAACGCAAACAAAATTGTTTGCCAACAAAACAGAATATATTCCAATGACGTTCGAGATAGACAGACAGTCAATGTACACAATTACATCATAGCCACGCCAGATAAACCCGCCAAGGTCACAAAGAAAAAAGTGACTCGGTTCTATACTACTTAAAACTATGCTAAGTGTATGTTTAACATAGCCTGAGTAATATAAGGGAAATGGCCTGTAATGTCAAAAGCAATTATCAAATGGGCCTCCATTTTCAGCTCATTATAACTACTAACAAAAAATGGAAAGGAAGCTTAGCTGCTTCTTTATAGTTGTACAGAAAATATTTTGTAAACAGGACATCTTTGGATTCATCTGACAATATCAATAAATTAATAGGAATATTTAATCAGTTCCAATCTTCATCAATACCAATTGCAATCACATCAATATAATGCGAAACTGACGTCTGGCCCAATTGTCTGTAAGAACAGAGAAAGCAAAGTTGTTGTTATCAACAATGTGGTGAAACAAAGTTAGAAATCTGGTTTGGACATCTCTTCTTATCAGCAATGCATGCTCTGTAATTGTAGGGTAGTCGATAGTAAAATCGAATACTTTTGCATAATTCTCAGTTTTTATTGCTGCAAAATTTACTGAATTTTGTTGATAACAGATGATACTGCATTATTGATAGTGAAGGATGAAGGCTTATCACTTTCAATTATCACTTTTCCATATCTTTGAAAGCCAAGTCTATTTGGATGAGGTAGATGTTGTATTTTCAAAAAACCCTTCCATACTTAATGCGGGCAAGGGTATGGTTTATGGTATGGCCATATATGGCGCGGCGAAATTTTTTAGCTATCCATAATGGGCGTAACTTTAATTTTATCCATAAATTATGGCAATAATAACCCTTATGTAAAATATGGCAAATGATGGTGAAATCTACTTAGGAATGGTAAGATACATGAGGTAATAGCAATTTAAAACTTTGATTTGTGTAAAACGAAATTGTACTAATATCACAAGGCACATGCAACTCACTACCTCGCAGATCAATTTTTAAGCATTCAGAAACATTTTTTATAATAAACTTGGTATTTTTTGTTTTTTTTCTATTACAACATGTTTTGTTAGTTGTAAACATTGAACAAATAATTCCAAATAATTCATCAATATTTGTCTGAAATCCGCCATTACAAACGGGAACCACATCATCTTTTATGTTTTTTACAATCTACTGAAGTTGCTTTCTAATCTTTTGCAACAAAGTTTTTTGTTTATATTAAATATTTGCCCCCTCAATTACTAAAAATGTAAGACATATACACATTTTTTTGAAACTAAATAAAAATTCGGTATATGTAACAATAAAATCATGGATTTTCATTAGGCCCATATTTTTAAGTGTTCCATCCATAACGGCCATAATTTTTTTTCTACTATACCATTATGGTATCCATAATACGATACATAATGGCATGTAACATAGCATAATCGTCACCGCTAATTGTACGTGGAACTGGTTTTCCTTTTTGTCAAATGCACAGTTACAGAAGAAATAGCACTCTGATTTACCCATAATAACTTCGAAGCATTGTATTTAAACCCAAACAAACACTGAACGAGAGTTTTCAAAACTTAGAAAAGAGGCGAGTTTACTGTTCCTAAGTTGCATTGCGTGAATAGCAGAGTCAGTTTAGGTATTAGATCGCAAAAATTTTGCCCGAATTTAAACTAGTATATTGCAATTCTGACGAAGACCCCCTTTGGCTTCATGTTTGGAAATATCAACAAAATTATCTGTCATCTTAAAAATTCTGTGACATTTGTAAATATTATGTAGACCTATATAAACGACTAGTAATGCAATGCTCAATCAAAATAATAATTTCAATATTTGCAATTTTCATTTGTAAACAGTTCATCAGAATTGTTATTTTAACTGGAACACACTATAGGCTAATTTTTTTTTCATGTTTGAAAGAATAATGCAACCTATTGAAAAATTTAATGCAATATATGCATTATTGAGAATGGGAATTACACAATTAATACATAACTTTTAACCAGTTACTGTAGAATATTTTAATTAAAAGTAAATGAATTTCGCTTATTCTATGCATAACATTGCATATTATATATATATATATATATATATATATATA
>CABFPE010000276.1:874071-903653 GCA_900660155.1 Hofstenia miamia | reverse complement strand
TATATATATATATATATATATATATATATATGAGTATGGAATTTTCAATAGACGTACGATGTGAGAATTTTGTATTTTTTAAGTGTATTCTTAATAAAAGATGTTATTTGAAACTATTGGTAACTTGTATTTCAACATTATGTATTTAGTTTGTGTTTTGACCAATTCAACGAGAAAAAATTTAATTGCAAATTTATCAAAGCGAAACGACTTTATACATTATTTCGTCACATCAGTACAGTAATTAAATAGAATCATTATAATTTATTTAAATTCTAGCTAATAGGTTGAAATTCTACATCATATCCAAATGCCTTTGGACCGGTTACGGCTAATCCTTTTTCAGTCTTCCACAATGAATCGATATCTAAATGATCAATATGAATATAAAATAATAAAAAATTTCAAACCATTTGCAATATTTGTTTTGCTTTTTCTTATTCTTGAATTCACTCATTATCATAGATCAAATAGATGCGCTAGCACAAAAATAACATATTTCTCAAATTTGGAAGCACACTAGATCTATTATAGAAGTACAATTGCTCTTACCCAGTACAATAACAGTAACACGAAGACCATAGCGAAGATTTTCAGTTAGAACAGGATCACCGTTCACAGAATCAATGATGCAGATCATATTAGGCACAGTAGCTGTAACATGCTTCTAAATTATATCTTAAACAACTATAATTTTTATATTAAATTACAGTTCCATCTTCCTTATTAGTGGTTGCAATGATGTTTTCATTCTGAAATTCAATAAGTAATGTATCCGAAGAGTTGAAGTCTTGAATAATTACTTCTCCACGGTTAAAGGCGCCCTCAGTTTTTCTTAAAACATCTATTATCTAAATAGGTGATAGCTTAGAGTCAAGCAAAAGTTTCATTTTTAGTCTTATGATGATACTTTGATAGAGAAAAGCAAATTTATATATATATATATATATATATATATACATAAAATGCTGGGAGCTTAGATTTCTTAATTACAAATCTTACCTTTCCCTTGCAGATCACAAAGCCTTTTTCTACAGAAAGAATGGCCTCAACAATATCAGTTAGATTTTTGCGTGCAGTCAAGATCTGATGACCCAAACGTCTAGCCTTAGTGTAAGATTTTTGGCAACAGTGTTTCTTAATGATTTCTCCAGTGATTGGAGTGAGACAAAGTCCACCAGCACAACTAAAGCAATCAATGAAGAACATTATGTAACCTTAATCTAAAAAATCTCGAAAGTTTTGCACTATCTATATTATTAATAAATATGATAATAGTGAGAGAAATAAAAGCATATATTAAACTATCATAAAAATACCACCCTAACCCTACTCAGAAAGTTCTTGCTATTATCAGGATTGAAAGTTTTGTCTCAAAGTTCTCAAATAAACTGATGTCGAATTGTGTGTTTTTCACAAAGACGCTGAGTACTGCAATGCAACTTGAAAATGGCGATTTTGAATTATCTCTAAAGCTATAACAGAAGACTAATTCAAAGATTTCAAATAGATCATTACCAAGCAACAGAAGCAAATAATTATCGCATTTTTAGATGAAATTTTCCAGGCAGTAATGTTACATTCCAGAGTTCAGTAACATTTAATTAAGTTAAAAGGATTTGCTTTGACCAAAATTTATTTGCGCTATTCTAAGCTTGTTGTTGAACAGTGATTACTGTGAATTTACACTTAGGGCATGTTCTGGGTTCTTATTGACGACTAATCATTTATAACAGACCTTTGTAACAATGTGTAAAACATCGAACAAATAATATTCCATTATATGATGTGGACGCGCTTTATTGTTAATCATGTGGGTCTCTTGCATTTCATAATGATATATGCATGTTCCATTCTAGGCAAGACTATACTGCATGAACTTCATATAATAGGAAATGCTCACATTGAACAATTCAATGTGTTTGTATATTGATATTTTTTAGGTAATTGCAAATTTACTTTAGGGTACCATTGTCCTCAATTTTCATCATTGGCTTAATATCATATGTGCATTAAGTATCATGCGTAAATAGCTGTAGCTGCAGATTTCTTGACAAAAAGTTCCTGTCTGAAACTCACTGTAATTTTTTAGTATTAACCTCATGTATTTATACAAGCAGTGTATTTTAATAGTCAAAATCCAATAGCATTTTGTATTAAGATCTCACAAATTCTTGGGTTATCTGATTGCATTAGTTTAATTGTTGAGCTAATGGCACCGTTGTTTCACTAATTCAATGCTGAAAATACTTATAATAAAATATTATTATGAAATTTAAATATTTGGATAAGCATGATTGGATTGCAACAAGCTATAATCAAATTGGAGAATACGCGAATGCGAATATTTGGTACCAGCGTTTTCATTTGAATATAGAGTTTGCTTGAAAATGAAATCAATAAATATCTTAAAATTATTCCAATATTTTGAGATCATGTAGTTGTAGGCAGAATATGTTTCTTGTTAGCTGCTATAAAGGCTCCTTTGCAAAAATATAACTGCCTACAATTAACCAATTTTAATTGAAACTTCTCACTAATAACTAATGCTCGCCTGTTTCCCAAAAAGGAACTCAGTTTCATTTTAAATAATAAAATAACACAAACAGAAGTACGCTTCAGCGTGACAAGCATTTTGGTGTTTACTCCAAGAAGACTGCATCGCTTCTTGAAAATGACATTATAGGCAAATGATTCTGCTGAAAATCGAAACTTATGCTTAAATTTTTTTACTCGGTTCGATTTAGAGTTTCAGTTACGGGTTTTTTTCAGAATACCGCCGAGCACTACTAATAACTGATCGTAAAAACTAGAACTGGGGTTAAGGATGATATAATAAGATTAAAGGGTCGGTTAAGACACGAAGTTGGAAAATCTAAAAACCAACCCCATTTCCATAATGATATTTCGACAAGTGTCTTCAAGCTTTTTGGCTGTGGCAGCAGTTAAAATCAGCGATCGCCGGTGATCAACACTTGCTAATGTGGCTGTAAAGGGTTCAAGGCCGTGGACAAAAGGTAGGAACATCTAAATGATTAATAAACAAAAAACTGTTTGGCTAAACTCACCTGTAATTCAGGAAACGCTCTTCCCATACCATCAGCGTCAATTACTACTAGACCAAGCTTTGCAGCAGCTGAAAGTGGCTCTAAAGAATTACATCCACCAATTTCTGCGCAGAAAAGTGCAAAATCACTTAAATCTTCCTTCTCGGGATCAGGTAATTCTCCAACAAATGTTGGAATACCTCGGAAATCTTCTGTTTCTACAATTTCTAAACACATTCATTAATTAAAAAAATACAATAGGATTTCAACACTCAATAGCATTTAATACTTTTATTATTTTATAATCATTTTAATAATAAATTAACTACAAAAATGGTTTCCAAGCATGCATTATTTTAAAAGTTGATACACTTCTAACGATGGTTCATTATAGAGCATTCATTAATTGGAGTTCATGAGCTTATTAGTGAATACTAATTCTTGTGTTTATATAAATTCCTGTATTCGTCTAAATTTGAGATTTCCTATATTTCTCTTGTAATATTCGCCGCCAACGACGTGCATGAATTGAATATTTTTGGCCACATCATGAAAGTGCACGACATTTATTCTTTAGAATTCAGAGGATTGTCTTATTATGTTCAATACAATGACTGTAATGTTTGGCTTTCATATGTTACTTAAATAAACTTTTTGTTTATATATACGACTATAAACTATTTGATTGGTTTTCATAATAGAATGTTATTGTTATCCATTTCAATTGTACTTTTGCCGGAAGCTTCAAGCAAAATTTGATCTTTGTTTATACTAGTTCTAATTCTTACGTTCATTAATTTCAATATCCTTCGGTGAGGTTTTCTTCAAGTAGGCGAGCATAACTCTTGCTGCTTCAGAAGGCTCCCATGCTACCAACTGCTCAAAAATGACCGCGGGTGCCCCCATGTATGCTACAGTAAGAATCTTCCCATTTGGGTTGCTTTCAATATANATACATATATGGCAATAAGGATTAGCCCATACTTAAAAATTGGAAACTACACAGATCATCAACCTTCAGGCCCGTAGTCATCATTTTGATTTGGGGGGGGGGCTGAGAAGTTCAACAAACAGCATGGTTTCATGAATAGTCATACTAATAATTAATTGCATTTTACTGAACAGGAAAAATATTGTTAAATTAACACATTTTTAACTATAATAAATAAACTTATTTACAAAATCCATAATGAAATAAAATGTTCATGTTTGAAAGTGTCCAAAAATTCTCAGTCTGTTTTCATTGACTGAAATAAATTCATTTGCAATATCTGACATTGCCAATGAATCTATCCTCTCACTGTTTATATGAAGCAGCATACACCAATTTAGATGTGTTTGTGTCATGGTACATCTAAGCCATGTTTTCATCCTTCTTAGACCACTGAAACTCCTTTCACTTACTGCATTTTGTTGCGGGTGCTACTAATATCAGTTGTACAAGCTTCACCATTTCAGACAGATATTTTTGTTCTGCTACACTTTTAGATTTGATATTCAACAAGTGACCTGAGTTCAGGAAACGGCCCATTGTTCATTTGGTGAAGAATGGTTAGCTGTGCAATAAGGAGATTTTTGTTCATATCTGTACCATAAAAATTTACGACATCAGAGAATTCACTCATGAAGTTGCTTTCAACCAGCAGTTTCGAAATTTTCTGCATCATGTATACCTTTGATCAAATCTGTTTTGGATACTCGCAATTGAAAGGTCAAGGGCCTCAAAGTAAATCAATCTGTAGTGGTCCTATGCAGTATTTAAAACGTGTTGAGAAACACTTTCCCCTATTTCATAGAGTCTTGGAATTTGTCTGTGGCGGGGTACTTTTGGTTCTGCTATTCCAAAAAGACAATTGGCTTCCCTTTCTGCTTTCTCCCAAAACAGTTCATATTCTGATGTTGACCTCATTGCCTTTATAGCTTTCACTGTCATTAAGACAAAATTTTGAGCATCAAATGCTGATATTTAGATTGAATAGTCCTTAATAAATTGTCCACCATATTTAGGAGTGTGCCACCTAACTGTAGACCAAAGAAGAATTCAAATGTTTCCATGGCAGCTGAAATTCTCCCTATGCGAGCAATATATTCTGTGTCTTTAGTCGCTTTTTTGCTGCATCCCAGGTGACCTGCAATGCTTCATAGTTGCCCAAAATCGACTTAAGTGCATCAGCTCGCACTGTCCACCGTGTAGGACAGAACACGCATACCTGGTGAGCATTTATTCATTTCATTGTTTATATTTTTGAATGTAGCATCTCTTTTTGGTGATTTCTTAATTAGCTTTGTTATCTCATGAACAGTGTTAAGGATTTTTTTCATAACTGGGATGTTCTTCAGTGTGTCTTGCATAGCTAAATTCAGAGCATGGCCATAACAGTGGGTGCATAGAGCCAGAGAAGATATTTGTGTAGCAACACCTGTTCTCTTACCAGACATATAACTGGCTCCACCATAGCATTGGCCACAACAGTCATGTGTGTTCAAATTTAAGCGTAATATCCTTAATAGTGGTGGTAATTGTATCTGCATCAGTAGGTTCTATGCTGTGGAGATGGAAGTAGAGCGGATCTTTGTGACCTGCCCCGCCCCATAGCAAGAATAACATTTAATTTTAACTTTATAACGCATTTTGTAAACCCAATATTTTATACAAAGTTAATTGCACTCCTTCTAATATGATTGTAAGCCTATTGGTTGACCCGCCTCACTTGAATCTCACATTACTAGCTATAATTACTTTTTGAACAAAACGTGTATTGTTTGCACGCCGCCTTAGAACTAATAATCTGCAAACATTCAAATGAATGGCAAATCAGAAGTGATGATATTTGGCGGTTTATTAACAGAATACAATTATTTCACGATTTTTGAAACCTTTTAATTTCAATGAACTACTTCTGTACCATTATAAAATCATTTCTGCTTACAACATTTNATGGCCACATTGCCGTTTCAATACAAAATTGGCCTAAGAGTGCATAAGTCGATGTTTTTTAACGGTCTGTTGACTTTAGATGAAAGTGGGGCGGATCTTTATGAACTGCCTCGCTCCGCCCCATAGAATTAGCGCCCTGCCCCATATACACATATTGATATTTGGCCCATATTGCACCTGCTTTATATCCTCCCCCAAATTGCCCCACATAAAAAAATTGTGCTCCAAAACAATTTTTGATATCCTGTTGCCCCATATTTGTTCTATGACAATTTTCATAACACACCACTGCCTTTTTTAATCATGTACTGCCCATAAAAGATACAGAATCACTTTTTTCAAATGTCATCTACTCATACTAACCATAATGCCAAGACATATTAGAAACATGATAGCAAGAATAACATTTAATCTTAACTTTATAAAGCATTTTGTAAACCCAATATTTTATACAAAGTTAATTGCACTCCTTCCAATATGATTGTAAGCCTATTGGTTGACTCGTCCCACTTGAATCTCACATTACTAGCTATAATTACTTTTTGAACAAAACGTGTATTGTTTGCACGCCGCCTTAGAACTAATAATCTGCAAACATTCAAATGAATGACAAATCAGAAGTGATGATATGTGGCGGTTTATTAACAGAATACAATTATTTCACGATTTTTGAAACCTTTTAATTTCAATGAACTACTTCTGTACCATTATAAAATCATCTGCTTATAACATTTATGATTTTTCAAACGCGGATGGGGCCTGCTCGTCTTTTGAATTTTAAGAAAAACTATCATAGCCCCCAAGCCATTACTCTAGCCCCCAAGCCCCCACCTGTCTACGAGCATGACCTTATGCACTGGGTTGAGAGTACTCAAGACCTACTGTAATCACAGCCTGGCAATTTGCAGTAGAATTAACAAAAACGAGTCAGCAAACAAACCTCACCACAGATTATTATTTGATGCAGCAAATCACTTTAAGTAACCAAATCAAATAATTAGCTATTTTACATATCCATATACTTTTTGAAACGCTTTGATTTTTTGAAAATGGCAAAAACCACATTCAAATATAATAAGGCCATTAACAATAAACAATCTTTTTCTGAATAACAAAATTTATGATTTGACTCAAGAAAAAATAAGCGAATATAAATCTCAACAAGCAGAAATGTAGATCTAACCTTTCTACTCTGAGATGAAATATTTCTAGAAATTTAATTTAATTTTTTGCCTGTAAAATCCTATAATTGTTGACGAACCCTTTTTTGTTGGGAAGCAAATACAATAGTTGTAGCTCCACAAATTTAAAAGAAATTTTTGCTATTCTTTGTATTGCATTTTTGGACAAAATTTTCCTCCAATTCCATACTAGCAAGAGTATTTATTGTTACTTTTTTTCTATGCTGCACATCGCCAAGCCGTGATTAAAATAGGCCATGGAGTACTGCAATGCTAAATGTGACAAACTCAATTTTTTATAGACTAGCTTAGTTTGATAATATATGTAACACATTTGAATTGTTTGAAATAAATATAGTATTAAATGTGTCAGGGTCAATTCATGTCAATACCGTGATACAATCAAATAAATCGAGCATGCAATAAAAATATTGGCATTCTTTTTATATTTTTGCCAATTTTGAAAAAAATTAAGCCAAGATTTGATCCTTGATTAAAAGTGTTGATTCAGCAAATAGCTAATTAATACTAAACTAAACATAAAACTAAAACACACATGTAGGTGCAAATTTGTTTGTATAAATATTTACTGACTCCTTGTAGTGTTCAAGGTTCATAGCAAACCTAAAAAATAATATCCACTAAAGATAATGAAAAAATCGATTTTATAATCAACATTACTCGTAATTGTATTTATCTGGTGAAAATTTCCTGAAATAATTTTATAATATTCAGGTTCAAAAGCTGTATCAGTTATTCTTAATATCCTGTACAGAAAAAATTATTACCGTTCAACGGATCGTATTCTAATTGGTTTCCCCACTCCCAGCAGTTTCAATCGACCAAGTTCAGGACTAGCACCTCCACCGGCACCAAATATACCAGCACCAAGAGCTATGCAATTTATGTCGTATTTACTTAGAATCCAATCACCATTTTCATCATAGTTGACATTTTCATGTGGTTCAATTTCATCATCGTCTACTTCTGTTTCCCCAGTTGATAATTTTGACTCATCAATAGCATCTATTGAAGCTTTGAAACTGTCTAAATTCAAATGTTTTCATAGAACTTAACCTAAATATATATGGCAAATCAATTTAATTTAAATCGAAAGAATAATAGTGAGATTTACAAGATAATTGAGATTTTAAATTTAAAATTTAAAATACAATAATATTAAGTGAATATTATAGCATCATCATATTCTACATTATGCTAAATGACATATTAATGAAAATTTGACTGATATAATATAAAATTTCCTCAATATTTAATAAAATTATTGAATAATAAAACTTGTTAAATAAATTAACTAAAAACCTCCAATTTTCTTAGCATATAAAGAATAAGTATGGTAATATCATTAAGACACTCAAGCAAATAGAATGTTTCACCTTTCAAATAAAATGAATAAATGACTGCTTTGGAATCAAAACCAAATTGAAAAAAGTTTCTGTGACAAAAAGAATGTCTAACAGCAATATATTAAGTAAATTACCATTGTCCAAAAGAGACATTCCAGCAAAGCCTTCATCTAAATCGGCAACAACGCGAATCTTGACAGTTACCAAATTTCCGGGGAGATACTGCAAGGGTGTTTTCAGAAACTCGATTACCTAAAATCTTAAGTTGATTAAATCCAGCATATATTAATATTAAATTTTTATGGATAGAGTTATTCCAAGGTCCACTTATAGTAATCATGCATATAATTGAAATATTACCTCTACAGAAGACAAAATGCCTCCAGCATTGACACAACTATCGATTGCTTGTTGGCGGATGCTTGCAATTTGTTCTTCACGATCTTCGTTGTCAAAAGGTACAACGTTTTGACTAACACCGCTTACTTGGCTCAGAGCTGCACCAACAGCATTAGCCACCTAAATACCTTTCGAATCAATATCAATTTAAGGATGCCAACATAAATAATATTTGGAATTCGGTCTTTTGGAAAGATTTAAAGCTCATAATGGTTACCTGGCAATTCTCAGGCCTGTAAATTTTTGAACAGCCCGTCAATGGTTTGTTAGTATCAAGAAGAAGACTTCCACCGCCAACCAAAATAACAGGAACGTCGCCTACACTGATCTTTACACTGTCAATCGCGGCTTCAACCATTTTGCGCATTTGATCAATAGCGCGGGCAGTGTCTTCGGGACTAATGACGGCCTTTGCTTTATTTGGGTCTCCGAGACCTGTAAATACGTCTCCTGCTGCAGCCAGATCTGTAACAGTAAGGCTATTTCCTCCACAACAGCAACATTTTTCCAAAAGCTTGTAACCAACACTAATTGGACCAATTTTGACATCATCCTAAATAAAAATTGAACATACCATCCCGAAACATTGCTTAATTGAACACTGTTATATGTAATTATTCTTATAATGAATTTATTAATAAAAATTTTATGTAAATCATTTCAAAAATGTTTTAAGTTGATACAAAAGGATACATTTTAGCAACTTTCAATTTCAAAATTTTCTAACAATCTTCTATAGGTTTGAGATCAATTGATCAGCCAAACACTTCTAAATTACTGAAAAGACTCTCTTCGAACACCTTTTACAGAATGATAATGCATTCTATCTTTTTGAAATATTGCCATATCTGCACACTCCTCCTTTAAGTTTTGAAAATTTTCCACTTCTTGAGTCAGTTGTTTGGACGATGTTATTGTGATGTTTGTAAGAAATTTTTTAAGGTCAACCGAAGGCCACGCTGTTGAATTTAACACTGTGTTATTGCTTTGGATTTGACTGAATGGCTAAATTCCAGTACTGGCCAAAAACATATCATATTGCACATTGTTGATGAATATTGCAAATTTTCAGCTGCAATGATAATTGGCAATAAAAAACCCGGTAGAATTGTCNAATGGCTAAATTCCAGTACTGGCCAAAAACATATCATATTGCACATTGTTGATGAATATTGCAAATTGGCAATAAAAAACCCGGTAGAATTGTCAAAAGAATATGTAGAATGTGGTTGGGCAATTTTGGACACCCTTATCTATTCGACATGATTTGGGAGGTGAGTTTGCAAACGATTTGTTTTATTGTTTAAATGAACAATTTGAGACTGTAAATAAAAGTGCCGCTGGTTATTCACCCTTTAGCAATAGCTTGGTTGAGCGTCATAATGCCGTCCTAAAAAGACAATGTGTTCGGAGAGATTAGACGTGGCTACAGTTCTATGTTACGCCCTGTTTGTTAATAATACTTTACTAGATCGTTGTGGGTTCTCTCCTCATCAACGTGTATTTGAGAAAAATCCGAGAATTCCTAGTATTACAAATATTGAGCCTCCAGCAATGACTGAGGTGACTTGTGATGACACAATCCGTAACCATTTGAATACTCTTCAATCAGCAAGGAAAACATACTTAGGCCTATCAGCAGATTCTGATATTCATATTAAAAATTCATTAAAGAGAAATGCTGGAAAACAGATACAACGAGCAAGAAAACACCTAAAGCAAGACTAGTTGCAAGAGGATTTTTAGATAAAATACAAAGAAATTACTACATATTCTCCAACTGCAGTTAAAGAAACAATGTGTTTAATTTTTTCAATTATACCTTTAAATTTTGTACCTCATTCACTAGACGTAAAAACTGCTTTTCACAAGGGCATCAACTTGACCGTCCAGTTTTTCTATTACCACCACTAGAAGCGGGACTTTCGAAGTCTGTAGTGTGGTTATTAAATAAGAGTGATGGATTAATTAATGCTCCAAGAATATGGCGTGAAAAAGCACACAATGTTTTAATTGACATAGGAAAGGTTAAAAGAAAAATTGATCAGGCACATAATTTTTTAGTACTGATGTTACATGTAGATGATTTTGTCTATGGAGGAAATGACTATTTTCTGACAACGTGATTGCTAAAATTTTTGAAAAGTTTACTATTGTAAATAAGAAAGAAAGAAAGAAATCGTATATTTATAAAAACATCCATTAGTTATTAAAATACTTTGTATAAAAAGGAAGTAACTGGCGAGCATGTCAGCGTGATTTAGGTTGGCATACATGGAATTTCCAGGTATAGGGCAATGTGTCCGGAATGATACTATGTAAAGCATGGCTGCTTTGAAAAGACGAGCGCCGAGGTGGATACGTTGCGAGTCTATGATCACAGCTCCACAAGTGTAGTCAGTCATGATGCGCTGTTCTCTGTCACAGGTACTTTGCAATCTAGCGTTAAGATATTCAGGGTAGCACAGTGAAGACTGGTGAGCAATGATATTATCAGTACAGCTTTTTAGAGTTCTAAGGCAGTATAGTCTTTGAGAGGCTTTCCTCGTGATTTAGCTGATATGATCGTTCCACTTTAAATTGCGTGATACTATTACACTCAAACATTTTAGGGAACTGACAATAGAAATGTTTTCAGGTAAATCTCCATCGTATTTTCCGAAAATAATCTGCTTGCATTTAGATTTGTTCAAGACGACGTCGTTGTCGTAGAGAAATCGTTGAATATGGCTATACTCGGTATTGAGTAGTCGAGTATTGTGGCGGATCGGCGTGAGGTCATAGGTATCGTCCGCATATTTCATCATGATGTTATTAGGCGTTGAACACTAGAGGTCTTCCACATATAGCAGAAAAAGAACAAGTTATGCAAGCTTTACGTTTATAGGAATTGGAGTACAAGCTATTTTTAATAAGGACAATAGAATTGACATTCCGTTGTATCAACCTGATTATATTAAAAATTATACTGTGATTGAATTTCCAATTGATAGAGCTAAAGATCTTAATAGTTTGTTAACTGAGGAAGAAATATTCAACTTGCCCTCATTACTAGGAACTTTGCAATGGGCTGCCGTGATGACAAGACCAGATTTATCATTTGCAGTTTCATCACTTATGGGCTGCGTGAATAGTCCAAAGATGAGACATGTTCTATTGGCCAACAAAACTACGGAATGCAAAATCCTTATCTTTTTAAATGTCCGGTAAAGGTCGTTGTTGAGGGAAATGAATTTATAAATTTTGGTTGACAGTGGTTTTAATAATACAGGTGATGGTGGTCCAGTAACCATATAAATTGTTTCGATGCACAATTTAACAGTTATTCACCAGGTGATCATTAGATATTGAGAACCTGAGGTAGTTGTGACATATTGGCTTGACTATAATCACTAGCGCAACCACAATTTGCCCTTAATTATTGTTAATATTTGCTCTTTATTTTCTCCTTTATACAAAATTTCGCTCTTTATCCACCCTATAAAACAGCTTTTAAATAATACTAAAAGCAATTCCACATGTATGTATTGCTAAGAATAACAATATATAAGTACTAAGGCAACATGAAACGAATGAAAGATTAAAGAAATAGTAAATACAAAAATATAAATATAATGGAGTTTACAATCCCACAAATATATGCCTCATTTAATGTGGAGAAACGCACCCTCTTTTTGGAATAACCTTCTGTTATTTACTAAAACTCATTTCCACAGGCATAACAAAACCAATGTGTTTTGCAATTTAGCGATCAGTTCTGGATTCACAAAGGAAGATGCCTTTGCTCGTGAAAGTTATTCAAAGAATGATGAAGGTAGCATTTAATTGGTCACAAAAGATTCCATAAAGATGTTGATCATTGCATATGTTGCAGAAATTGAAACATTAGCTTGGAATATATCAAACATTGTAGGTTTGAAATTGCTAATTACATACAGTAGTTTATTAAACTCTGTCCCAGTTAATAAGTAAAGTTTTATATCAATAATTGGGGTTTTATTATAGCGTAAATACCATGGTTTTGGCAGGAATTAGATAGTTTAGGATCTTGTGCATATTATAAAAAAATTAAAATCAAAACTTGAAACCATACTCGTGTTTATATCATACTACCTCATTTTCCTAAAAAAACCGGTTTACTTATTAACTGGGACAGAGTTTAGTTTGTGTAATTATATTAGCAAAATAGGTAATTGCATTACAAATAGAATGCAAAGATTTCAAGCGTAGCAAATCATCGAGTTTCAGCAACTATTTATTAAATCGCTTTTTCACCCCATCGCGCTTTTGATTGTCCTACTAATCACTTACATGGAAATCAGTTTACAGATCTTTGCGGAACTCGTTGGCATTGATTTTTGAGAATGGTAGTTGACCTCCCCAGTTTTGAATTTGATGTAGAGATGTTTTGAAATTTAAGCCTCTATTATAGATGCTGTGATGCTTAGCTTGATATATTTGTTACACTCTTTCAGGCAAAGGAATCCCAAACAAATGAAGTTAATGAATATACAATAGGAATTTTTTGAAGTGCAAAAATGTTCTGCTAAGCTTTACTTTAAATAATCTGCCTGATTCTATTTCGAATGCTTTTAAGTATATACATACAAATACAAATATAATTAATACTCAATTTGATTAAATGCAAAGAATATTTATGAATTTATTAACTAACAAAGTACCATTGAAACTTCTACAAGAGATCCTCCACCCAAAGCAATACTGTAAACATCAGGCATTTGAAAGTTAGTTCTAACTCCGCTTATCTAAAATATAAAAAATCTATGATGATATAATATTAGCCTTTACGTCAATGTGTTCTCCGGCAGGTCGAGGGAATCCATCTTTTAGAACACCAACATCTGTTGATGTACCTCCAATATCCACAACAATTGCGTTCCTTTCTCCTAAAATAAATAAAAAAGTTAGTATAATGACAGACCCTCAATTGAATGGATAAGTGTAATAGATGAAAAGTTTGATTGAATAAATATTAAAAAATTGCCAAGTGAATTATAATAGAAATTGGCAGAAATATAAAAGTGATTGTTCTATTTAGATTAATGAATACATGTAAAAGTGGTTAATCACTAATTGATCAATGCATTACCTGATAAGCAAGCTGCTCCTCGCATGCTGTTTGTTGCACCAGATGAAAACGTTAGTACAGGACTTTCTATTAATTTTTGCAAGCTAAGTATAAATATGAATATGGTAAATATACATGTGCATATATATATATATATATATATATATGTAAGGAGAGAGGTCTGAATACAACTACGCAACAATAGCTGCCGCAATTTTAGAACATAAAATATAATATAAAAGTTTTTGCAAAATGACTAAATTGCTAATTGTTCGATGCACCTCTTGTTCAAATAAGTTTCAAATTTGTGCTTGCATAGCTCAATTCTCAAATACAAAATTATTGTCTAAGATTTAGCAACATATTTTGAAATGTAAACATATAAATATTATAAAACAAATTGTTTGAGAAATTTATATTTTTGCTAGAATAGTTTAGTCTTACCTAATGATTGTTCCATCATTTGCAGTAAAGTAAAATTTGCAGTTTTGCAGATGCAATCGTTCGAGGATTCCACCAAAACCACGGACATACTTGGCGGCTAATGGCCGGAGTGATTCATTAAGAATGGTTGCATTTTCTCTCTCTAGCATCCCAAGATAACCGATTGTTGACGACAAAGTGATGCTTGCATCTGGGATGATTGATTCTATGATTTCCTTTGCCTAAAATTAAGGATTATCAGACAAAAAATAGTTAAAATTTTTAAATCTGAGGTAAATGTAAGAAAATTTCACTATGAATTGCTAAAAATTAAACAGAAAATTATCAACATGTGATTACACCAATTCCACCGTGGTCCTACTAGATTTAATCAGAGATCCATTTCATTAGCAGTCCTTTTAACAGCTATGGCCCATAATGCAATATGATCTAAGTTCATAAATTCTTGGCACACTATATTTATCTCAAATTAAGTACCAATTTGTCACCAAGAATATTTTGAAGGCAGAGAATCATTGACAACTTAGTTAAGAAATCGGATATTTGTAGTCTTTGTTCTTTAAATTTACATTATCCCCTTCCATTTTCTCCAATTTCTATTAAAATGATTATTGTAGCTGATGGCCCCGTTGAAATTAATAATCTCACAGTATTCTAAGCCACAACCTATTACTATTAATATGTATTGATTTGAAAATCGTAGTTACTTTTGTTTCCTGTTCATGATAAACGGTTGAAAAGACTCCACAGACAACAATGTTCTTAATACCTGATTCCTTGATTTCGTGGACACATCTAAATTCCCCTCATTACATGTATAATGAAAATAGATTTTACTTTTTAACTTCATCTTCATCAAACTTTGTGATGTCCAAACCATCAAGTCTAAACCCACCTTGAAGCATGTAAACTTTGCCCTCCATCACCTAAAAGTTTGTTTGTTGAAATATATTGGTATAATTAAATAATTTTTTTGGATAAAAAAGTCTATGAATATTGATCTTCCAATATAGTGCAAACAAGTTACTGAAAAGAGTATTGTTCGTAAAATTCAATGAAAGAGGTAATCTACACCACTTACTGTTCAATTTAGAAACTGACGCATTCAAATTAATCATTACAGCATTCAAATTAAGACATAACGCAATCAATTTATAATATAAGCTATTTAAACTAAAAATTAACGCATTCAAATTAAAACAAGTCATTCAATTTCAAATAAATATCATACTATGCCTATATAAAAAAATAAAATTAAAAAACAAAACAAACTATAAACTAGTACAATTTGTATTTTATTCTCCATACAGTAAATGATCTCCAGCCATAACTCTTGCTTATTGCGTGAATAGGGTCGCTGCATATCTGATTAAATCTACAAAAATACTTTCACTTGATTCAGTCTATAACTCATATCATAAGTCATATCAGTTTGCGGATCTTTTAATATTTTGGCTTGCCTAACTGCATTGACCTTTTTGTCTTCAATTTGGCAGAGCGTCAAAAATTTTAATCTGTGATAAAGGTGAACTGGTCATTTGCGATTTTGGAATTTGGCATAGTAATTGAGCAGCACTGGCCTCAAATCCAAATTCCCTGAAGCCTTTTGCAAAACATACTTAAATTACTTTCATCCTGATAATATAAATTTTATGTTCTGATGTAAGCCTTAAAATGGATTCAGCAAATGGTCTTTTCTTGATATTATTATTATCAATGTAAAATTGGCTCCACCAAGATGTCGTTGTACTCTGTTTGTGGATATGTCTATTGCAACATGTGGATTATGATTTAGTTTGCAAGCCAAATTCTTTAGAGATGCTGGACAATTTTGTTCCAAAAACTTATTATTATAAAGTAAAAAAGGCTTTTAAGAATAAATTCGAAATTCTAACTTAAGAATATAAAATAACTACAGTATGACACTACTGTTTTTCCAGTATTTTCCTGAGCAATAACTGTGGGTTTTCTGATAAAATTATATTTTTTTTCAATTATAGCATAATTGTAGTAAGAATAATCATGATGGCTCTACATTCAGTAATACACAAGATTTATGGCTGAAGATGATTTACTGTAGGGAGAATAAAGTAAACATATATCTGTTTATAGTTTGGTTTGTTTCTTAGTTTCATTTTTTAATAAAACTATAGTTTAAGATTTATTATAAATGGAGTGATATTATTTGAATTGGTTAATTTTTAATTTGAATAGTTTAAGTTTTAAATTGATTGCCTTATGCTAAAATTTGAATGCAGTCATTTTTAATTTGAATGCGTTAGTTTTTAAATTACACGGTAAAATATGTAGACGAATTCATGTTATGAAAAGACTACTATAAATATTTGTACTACATATTTACCATTATTGGTAATTAATGACTACCTTTCGAAGACTGTTTGGAAACCCACAAAAGGGAGGCACCGCTCTACTGGCGTCACTACAAAAACGAAGAACGGCTACTTTTGCAAGATGTCGTCTCTGCAGAACTGCATTAATGAAGTGCGTTGTCCCAATGTTAATTCTTTGAATTTTGTACTGATCTAAATACTATTAATGAAATTCTTAGATTAAAAATTTGTTAAAATATCAATGGAATCTTTATGAAACAGAAAAAATACATTCACAACAAAATATTTAGGTATGAAGTGAGAGGTATGAAAATATCTAACAAATAATATATCTTATTGACCTCATTATAACCAAATGAAATTTACCAGGGTTAATTATTAATCTTACCTTTGCAATTTTTAATAACTTCGCGTATTGCTGTTTCGACTCCTTCACTGACATCGTACGTTGTAAGGGTCTTTGTAGCTGATACAACCACACTCCCTTTCATAAGGACAGCGTCTGTGTTTGTACCTCCAACATCAACTCCAATCACACCTAGTTGCTTGGTCATCTCTTACTGAAACTATTAAAACAACTGTAAAAAAACAATAAATTTTTAAAAATATTCAAATAATCTAAAATCGCAAGGGATGAAAGTCACAGGAATAATAATTAAATGTTCAATAATTTGACACGATTTTTGCAATAAGAATTGAAGGATAAGACAAAAGAAAGGCTACAAATTATTATGTAAGCATCACAAAGAAAATATTCAAGTAAGGAATAGGTTTTAGTTTAAATATACCCAGTCAAGGAAATTTCAAAATGCTATATTTATGTATCGCTTTAATGTTTGAAAAAACTAAATTTACAATGCACCACCAGTAGTGATATTGAAAAATAGAATTCCATTGGATTTATAAAGAAATATATATTCATTTTTCAAATACATACTATTGAATAATGTGTCTATTATTAAAAATTACGTGTTGAAAATTATTGTAAACTAAACTTTTTGATGTGGGCAGGCTCCGATTTTTTAACAGTCCATTTCCTAGTTACATGTCGAAATACTTAATCAGTGAGTACAGAACGTGAATTAGGAAAAATTGTAGAGCAACAAAAAATTGAAAGTATTATTTTTAAATTCAATTAGCTAAAATGTTAAAAACTTAGCCACAAATAACTTATGTGTTATTTTTCTAATATGTTTTTGTTCCATAGTCAGAGAAGATTCAGGGACCAAGGTGGAATGGAATGCATACCAAGATCAAATCTTCTGAAGCAATAGGGTAGTCAATTCCTTAGGCTAAGAGAAAAGTGAAGGGGGTTTATTTGTACCACTCAGTCTAGGATTATAGGTTCGTATTCCATTGATTATGAGGTTGGGTAAAATGGACTATATAATGATTATTAAACAGTTCCTATGAGTAATCACTTTAAAAATTCATGTATTCCGCAACTAGAGTGAGGAAACATAATGAAACATTTTGTGCATTGATCATTGGAAAATTCAATTTGACTTAGTTATGCAATCCGAAGAGTTTGTATTGTTCGATTTTTCAAGTGATTTTCCCCTTGTACAAAAATGTATTTTACAAAAACGAATGTATAACATGATCTCTTTGCGACGATTGCCAATCATTAGGCAAAAGTATCTCATTGCAGATCAAGGATTTTTCTGCAATTGAGAACTGATGCAGTTGCATTTTCATCAGAAATTATCTGATAATTTCATTAGAAAAATCAGTGGCGATAGAATTTTGCTTTGTGGACGAAATGCATTAACACCATTTCACCATTTGCAAGCGTAGTGGATGTAATTGGTTAGCTAGAACTAGGTAAATCTGAACAAATTTTAATGTGTCCTGAATGATTCCCGTCAATGATATATCTTAACTTAGTTCCAGTGCAAAGCTAATAGAACTGTCCTTCAATTGATTCATGATCAGCAGTGCTGAAATCCACGCTGAGTTTATTGCAGAAGTAGACCCGAAAGTATGTCTTCATTATGTCAATACGATCACTTCAATAAACTAAAGTGATAATAAGGCTGTCAGAGATTGCTAGTTAAATCTCATGATAGAAGTAGTTTCATTCGCTAACGCATACTTAGCAAAAGAATTGATAAACAACAATTATTCACAACGCATAAATACACACAAAATGTAATGTGCAAATTCTAAACCTTTATCGCCCCAAGGCCCTAGCAATGTGCCGTGTATAACACGTTTATAGAATGTTCTTCCGAAATCCATTTATCTTCCGTTCTAAGGAACTATTTAACCCTAAGCTCCAAGCGTGAACTTCATCCACTTTTTCAAAAAAAATTCTTCCCAGTCTATAAAGAAATTTGGAAACATTTGAACATAGCAACTATACTTGAAGTTCCTTCCATATAATGTTAAAAATTCGAATTAAAAATTATTCCTGTGTCGAAAGTACTTGACAATATAAACATTTTCAATGAAACTTTTAAATTACCTAAATTAGCTTTCTGAGAATCAGGAAGTCTAAAGCATATAGGACTAACAACTAACCATAACCATTCAATATTTGTTGTGGGTTGCAAACTATTCAGTAAATAATTGCTTCTCTAAACAGTTTTCAGCACCCAGTATTTTAAATTTTTAACATGAAAGAAGATATAATCAATTATGGCTCAAGCATTATTGGTAGTTTCATTGATATAATGCTTAAGTGAAATACATTTAAAAACAAATTTCGCCTATAAATTTATTTCAATGCTATTAAGTAAATTGATTTTCCACTCTCCCATTACTAGAATTTAGTGGTTTTCTAAAATACGTTTTCAATTTTTGTTCTTAATTCCAAAAATGAAGATTTTCATTATACCTTGAACAGATGAAACATTTATTATTTGGTATTGGTATGGATAGGTAATCAAAATTTACATTGATACTAGGTTAGAGAATATTGAACTTATCATTTCATACTTATTATGATATGCTACAAACGTTATTTGAGGATAATAAACAAATATTTTTTTTCAATTCAAATATGAAATCAAAAGTCATACAATTAATGCGATAAATGTACCTGTTAACGTGTCTAATACAACGCAACCAATAAAGCTAGTACTTTTCAAACGATAAACTGACAATGTAGTTTACATATCAAGTGCAGTGCATTGATCAAAGACCATATCAAGATATGTTTCTACCAGCTACAACATTGCTTTGTCATTATTCAAACAAGTATTCACCAATTCAGAATATGTCCTGCATTTTCCTATAAGTTGAGCGGATTACTTTTGCTAAATTAGGGAGAGTTTTCAGAGAAGACTTGTGCTTGGAATAGCCTTAAATCTCGACTGTATTCTTGCCAAACAACCTTATCAAAATTTTTTCAAAAGGAGCCGAAGTTTTGAAATCACAAATGTTTTACAATTTGTAATCAGCCCTGCATTTATGAACTGTTGTACTGAAATGACCTAGTATTATACTTTCGTTTGTAGTTTTGCAAATCACACTTATGTGGCGACTATTGGTTATCTAGTTTTGACATAAACACATGTTTTCTGCCAATAAACGAAAGGGAGTATTTATCCACTATCTATAAAACTCTGTTGAATACAAAGCATTCGCGAAGGTGTCGTAGAGAGGAGAAACGGGCAAACTTGATAATTTAAACATGATTCGCAATCAAGGACGCCGGAAGCAGATATGTGGTACACAGACGGCCAATGAAAAAGAGCAATAATAGATCATAGCAAATGGACAGTAATATTCATTTATTAGAACTCATACAAACACGCTTGAAATAAAACTAAAGATATAAATACATGTAGTGTTGCATAGAATCCAACTAAAATCTACCAAAAATGTGTGCCTTCTTTCGTTGCGTGAAATGAATTCCTAAGCGCACAACTGAAGTTCAATTTTATCAAGCCGATCTTTGTGTGATACCACGAACATCACATAGTTGAGAAAATCTGTTTCCATTTTATTCATTTGGCAATGCTTTATTGGTCTCAGAGCTAAAATAAAGCTCTGCTGAAAAGGTTGATAAATGCACTGATAAATACATGTACATCTTCAGACATATGCGTATATCTGAATAGGTTTCCTTTACACATGGTAGTTCATTCAAAATAGATGTTATTGTGTCAATCTTTGTTATTGTAGTGATTGGCGGTTTCTTTGAACTATTATTGTACATATTTATGATAATGGGAAGATTCGCAAGGCTCTGTTTTAGGCCGCCAATATCTAGATGGGGCGAGAATTTTTCTTCCATAGTCACAAACTGTCCTTCGTCAACAGTCCTATTTCTTGCAGCCTGCAGTAATGTCTGTTCAGTGGCTCGTAGGACATTTTGAATAAAATGTTTTTCAAATTTGACCAAACTAGTATCAATCAAATCATAGTATTTATCCTCGATCACCACTTTACTGGTCTTCCCTGGTAGAAAACAGTTCACGATATGCTCAGCATTGTCAGGGCTACAACTTCGCCTTTTTCCGAAAAACTATCATTGCAGTTTGCATCATCTTTGGGATGATGCTCTGTGATTGCCGTTGCTTTATCACACAGACGACCAGGGCGTACGCGGATTTTCTGGCGGGGGAACATCATCAATTTTTTAAAAAATTTTGAGAAAATAGACGCTAAAAAATGCATTTCACGATCCTAGATTTTAAATTGTTCAATTTTTTACGAAGCGCAAGGCATGTTCTAAGAAATGGGCAGCTGTAGAAAAAAAACGGGCAGTTACAAAGGAGAAACACTAATTTTGCATTTTAGGCTATGAAAAAATAAGACACTTTTCTGGATTGTGAAAATTAAAAAATACATTTAAATTCCCCATGAGTCTTGCTTAGAATTCTGAAAATTATATATATATATATATATATATATATATATATAATATTGTCATAATTTTATTGTATAATTTGTTGGTGTCTGTAGGAAGGTTTGACATTTTAATCAAACTAATTTCCATCTTTAGGTACAATTTATTTTTTGAAATTTTGAAATCTGCTCACACGAAGTGTTTCTGTGCCTAAAATTTGAAAACACCACAGAATGGATGCATCCTGTTTGATTTCTTCCCTTAAATTATAGTTTTGAGCGCGACATGCATGAAAAACTAAACACTTGAGGTTGTCATTGCTCCCAAAAGGTTCACTCCGTTTATTGTCTAAGTATTAAATATGAAGAGAATGTTTTTTTCAAAATAATTGAATTTTTCATTGAGAATAGTTATGATTGCATTTACTCCAGGAATAGTCTAAATTTTGACATACATATTTATACTAATAGAAGGATTACAAAAAATTTAAAAAAACAGGGAGAAATTTGCTTGAAATTGTGAACAAAATTGTTTGTATCTCTATAGACATTTTTCTGTCCCATCTCGGCATCCCATGGCAACTTCTTCCAATACCATCCAATTGCATTCCATCCCACGAGATTCTCATTATAATATTCATACAGAGTACAGTTCAAATAATTATTCAATTTATGAAAGTTTAAGGGACCACATGTACAAAGAGACATGTAAACGACAAAATTTATTGACTAATTTAACTTTCAGCCTAAACGTACTTTAAAATATAAAGTATCGAATACCATGGAAATACAAATGTGTACTGTCCCATTCCATCTTATTCTATAGGAATAGCATTCAGATTATCATTTGAAATCTGCAGTTCTAAAAATTTATATTTTCCTGCTTCACTTCAACATATGGTTTTCCTTATTGTACATAATTGGAAGTTCATGCGAAATATAAATAAATGAATATTTTGTCGTTGCACGCATGTACCTCTACATTTTTCAGAAAGGCATAAAACAATATGTGCAACCGGATTTTGAAAATAAAACATAACCAGAGGCGGATTAAAAAAAAACGAATGGAAAAATTATGAATACATTGATTATATGAGAAAGGGGACTTGTTCCACATCTTCATTAAGTCTCCCTTTCAAATACGCAGTAGCTTAAGAGTTATTTAAGACATTCCAATGGTCTTCTTCATCCAAATCCTTTTAATTATTAGCATTTGGGTCAATAGAATTAGTTTTAAATAAACAACTAATCTATTACAATATTAGGAAATTTTACCTATAGTCTACAGCAACTAAATAAAAAGTATTTCAAGTACCACATTGTGCTACCTCACCGAAGTTATCAATCTCCTCAAGAATCTATTTAAACCATTGATTGTTGTTCAAGAATAAACACCGATTGATTATGTGCTTTAATGTAGATCGAAGTAATTGAGTTGAACATTATTTGATATTTTCCCTTTAAAATTATCTAAATTTAACGAGGACAGGCTTATATATAGCATGCTTCAATGTATAAGGCATGCTCATAAAATTTTTTTATAGTGTTAATTCAAGTTGAAGAACATACATAGCGATTTAATATTCAATAAAGATAAATAATACTAAGACAAGTTTGATGCACATGTACAATTACAAATCCAAATTCGGCACTGCATTCATTTCAATGAAGTACTTTAAGTAGTTCAAATTAATAGCCCAAATTAAAAGGGCGTAATATAGCATCAAAAATAACTAAAAAAAGTNCAAACATGGATTCCTCTCAAAAGTTATTCACACAGATGTTTGAGTAACTAATCTCCATCTTAAAGTTTGGATTCTCAAACACGGAGTGATATATTTCCAAAAATTTGAAATNTAAATAATACTAAGACAAGTTTGATGCACATGTACAATTACAAATCCAAATTCGGCACTGCATTCATTTCAATGAAGTACTTTAAGTAGTTCAAATTAATAGCCCAAATTAAAAGGGCGTAATATAGCATCAAAAATAACTAAAAAAAGTTTCAAATGTGACTGAAAATGAAAAAATTGTAATCTGTAGTCAGTGGGAAGCCCCCGATTTTACTGAGAGATTCCAAGTGTATCAATAGTATGTCAAATAATGGTTAGGGAGTGACGGGTGACAGAAGCTCCGTTGAATACGTCTCAATTTTCAATGGGGGGGGGGGGGNGCTATCAGCAAGCATGGATTCCTCTCAAAAGTTATTCACACAGATGTTTGAGTAACTAATCTCCATCTTAAAGTTTGGATTCTCAAACACGGAGTGATATATTTCCAAAAATTTGAAATTTTTTGGATTTCTTAATCTTTAATGAATTCTTAAGTAACGAATTTGAGTTTATAATCTACAACTTTGTATACTTTAATTCTAAACATCATTCAGATCTAATCAAATTATGCATGCATATATTCACGTGATTACCACTGAAATTGTATATTGAGTATCTATGCTTATTATTTGAAACAAATAATCAAAGAACCCGATCAAACGCAACAACTGTTGTTGCTAAGCCAATTATAACAAGGAAAACGATAAAATAATTTCGAAATGATTTAAGATCATATCTTAATTGGTCGAGAAACAAAATTTGCATCGCCTATGCTAACCCACCCCAAAGAAATATGGCCACCCATAAATATATTTAAACTTCAACTTAAATAATTTGTTTATCAAATTATACTGCAATTTACTTTAAAATATACTATTAAGAATAAATGTGGAAAACGAATAGAATCTTCTTGAGAATTTTCTGTTTAACATTAGAAAGCCTTAAGTTTTTAAAAATTTTTCGTGAAACTATAAAATATTTTCTAAACTATAGCTCAAAAACTATTAACCACATGATAGATGACCTCCGACTTTGGGCACAGCACGCCTCAATAGGTTTAGATGATCTTTGCAGATATCATGAAACAGTCATAGTTCTTTGTTGCTCAAGTCTTAAAAAAATACATTAGCATTATTCATGAAACCGAATTTCAGTCCTATTCAAAATATATTTTGGTTACTATTTTTGACAACTTCAGCCACAGCAATTTAATAAAAAATGTTCAACATTGCATTGACGCATGTTCCACAATAGAACTGTCCAAGCCTCATAACTTTCAAATTTGCTAATAAGCTTGGAGAAATTATTTGTAAGTGTGGAAAAATGGTTTGTCCTTTAAGTTTAATTGCAGTTTGAAGAACATTCCAAAAATAATATATTAAAACAGTTAACGACAGATTGGGGGTACTTTCGTACCCCAGAGCCTCTAATTCTTCAGCAGTTTTGAAAGATATATTAGAAACTCGTTGATACTGATTGACTTTTCATAAAAATAATAGAAATACTATATTATAAAGTCTCCACATAGTTTGAGCACAACGACCTGAAATATTGTTCTATACTACGTAAAGACGATTTCGCGTACTCTTTGTACCCTAAAAATTCTGACTAAATAGATTGACTCTTGTGTCTTGAAAAATGGTGTGTGGTACACAATATTTTATACTTAAATTATATATAAACAAAAGGCCTTGTCTAGGAACGTATTAAAAAGGAATGACTTCACGGCCTTCTATATAGTAGGCCTTGGTAATCGACAAATATAAAATTGAAACCTTTATGAAGTCCGATGCAAAGTCTAATGATAGAGACCTTGTCAATGGTAATGCTAATCATGTAATAGCGGAACCCAAATTTTATCTACTGATGCTCTAAAATGAATAAAAGATTGGAGTATTTTGGCAAAAAAAAATTGTCTCGAAAGTTGTTGTAGAAGGATATTCAACAATAATACATTTTGAAAAGAAAGTAGCTTTTTTACATCTTACGAGAACATATCGGAGGTTTAGAGACAAAAGGTGCCAACTTCAAAAAGTGGAATTTTGGAGTTATCCATATCTAATCTAGCACTGTGCACCTTATACAATATTTTCGGTACTTTATTTTGACCTTTGATGACTCATTTAAAAAATTTTGAAGCAACTTAGTAATATATTAAATGTAAAGTCATTTAGAGCAAACGGTGATAACTCTACTTGTGACCTTCTATTTATTGCAAGTTGGCATCTTTTGGCTCTAAGCCCCAAATGTTTGGTATTACGAAATAGATACATGTATTTCAGATAGAAAGAGATTAATGAAACAAAATTAGCCTGAAAGTTCTACATTGCAAATATGGACAGGATATGTTCTGGACCGCTATTCACTTCAATAACTAAATCCGGGAAATTGTGCTCAAATAACTAGATACGATTAATATAATGAGGCGAGGATTCAAAGCAGAGTTATAATTAAGTAATCATTAAATTTTACATTCCACTGTACAGTGTACATTGGGGAAAATTTTTGTATAGAGAGTAGATGAAATTTTCCATATAGCCTTAAGGCTATAGTCGCCTAGCACACTCATTTGCATAAAACACTTTGTAGAAGGTTTCGAAAAATAAATTGAAAAGCATGATTTCATTTCTTTATGCTATTTAATAACAACTAGAGCTTGCCATCATTATCAGAATCATAACATGAAAACAAGCAATATTCTAACTTTTAAAATGAGTACTCAAACAATTTTTTTGAAATAATTTAGGATCTTAAAGTGTCTTTATGAGTTATTTCATGGAGGATTGGTTAAAAGATAAATCTGTCGTAGCTTTCTTTTGAAATTTAAATTACTTAGAAAATTCCAACGTGGCTTAATTGTACAACCTAGGCCTGCAATCTTTAGTCAAATAATCCGAACTTTACAAAAACCAATAAAAACTTTTAACAAACAGAAATTGTGTAGAAAAACAGCAAAATACATATTAATTACGAGCCTGAAATAATTTATTGTACACAAGTCGCAAAACGAACTCATAATATTCATGGAAATTATTTAAAATATACCCCTTTTCAAGATTAGCCAAACTTGTGGCCCTCACTTAAACCATAAATTCATTAATTTCTGGCCAGGTCCCCTCCACAGCCCGCATTAATAATTTTTTACTCTCGGCCTAGCCTGTTGCCCATTTGGGTCTGGCACATACGCGGTACAACTAGGCCTGCTTCCAGCCTTGTTCATTCCTACTAAATATTGCATAGGACGTAAGATTGACTTATGATGACGAAGTATTGCTGGAAAGGTTCGGCCCTCAAAAGTCTATAGGAAAGCTAAATATCCGATATGCTTCATTCGACCAAACTAAGAAACGGGTTTTGTGTAGTGCGCATCTCTGTAAATCTTGTTTAAGCAAAAAACTATTTGTATTATTCAATATCTGTGGGGTACAAAAATACACCAAACCGTGTTCACATAGTAAAAATGTAAACCGTTTCTAACTGTAAAATCTCCACTAAAATTTGTTCAATGCTGGTGACAGTAATTAGAATGTCTACATAAGTAATTGCAATGTTATAACTTACTTACTTCAAATATGAAGGGCGATTAGATTCTAATTAAGACGGTAGCTACTTTACTTGATAACTTGTCTCTAACCAAATGAAATGAATTACCAATGTGTTTATGATGACCTGCAATATTCATGCGCAAACAAGTTAAGTTCGCATTCGCACACAATGATTAAGTTCATTAGAAAATAATGTATGATTAATGTGCTTATCTATTAACACTTCAGATATTTCTTACATGTTTTTTGATAAAAATGCTGTTTTATTCAAACGGGGGATTATATTAGTCAAAGAAAGCCAAGTTGGTTTAGGTGAAAATTATTTTGATATGAATCCATAGTTAAAAGCAATGTGTACTCAGTCAATAGTTTTTGAGTAATAGCCGTTGAAATAAAACAACAAATTCATGAATTTAAGGAAGAATAATTTTGACTAAATTTTTGTAGTCAAATACTCTTTGCATTGAACAAAGCCATTGTATGTTCGTTGAAGGATTTTAAATGAACTCAAATTTAATATTATATAAATCAACAAATTTTAAGAAATAATATATAATTAGACTATAGCAATTAATTTGATTATAAAAGATTCCATTAAAGATATTACTTCTATGCACCTGATATCCAAAATCATTTTTGATAAAAAATTCAAAAGTTTTTTCAGATATTAAATAAGAATGAGGATATCTGAAATCTATATTTTCCAAACTACAACATCTTTTCAGTACAATTACACCCGTTTTTAGCGTTAATGTACAAGAGGGCATCTCAATTACCGATTTAAATGGGTTAACATATATACGTTTTAACTAATCAGCTATAACATTCATGAGAATTCTAACCGATTTCCATTTTTTGAGTTATTCAAATTCCAAATTAATAACTATACATAAATTGAGCTAAACTGTATCAAGGTTAGATGAATCTTGTTTATTCCTACTTACAAAGCGCACTAATATGACGTTGATTTTCTCTGTCAAAAATATCAAAAGACATTTTAAATAAACTTAAATTAGGACAACATCTATATAAACATAACTTTAGAATAAGTGTTAGCAAATACCTGCCTCGGTGAGAAATGTGTTTACTGTGCTTTATTACGTACAAAGATTAATTTAGATGTACAAACAAATGCAAACACTGAATGTCATTTAAATTAATATTTGCATTAATATCTGAATAACGTCATCGCCTTAAGTTGTGAACAACATTAACATGCCTTTCGTATTAATAAATAAGAATAAATAAAATCCTATCCTTACTCAATAAAGTTCGCATATATTTATATTTAATCCTGAATTTCTCTATTAAACATTTGCATAAAAAGGCCAAGTTCAAAGTAAGTCTTCATAGTTTAAGTGTATCATGAAAGTATGTAGTAATTCCCAAATAAATCGATCATCTAAGGTAGTATCCACAAAGAACTATGAGTACTCAGATGCGCTCATTGAAAGGCCCAATGAGTAAAAAATACGTGAAATGATGCTGTTTAACTATTAAAATGATTAAGTCTACGAGCGATCTTCATATAAACCGCTCTTGTTCATGCTAAACCAGAAAAAACAAGAAATATATTTAATAGTTTGAAAAAATACCTCTGAAACTTCCCTTTTCACAGAGTTTCTACACTGTTTTAAATCTTTCGCTAAATCAGTATGATGGCCAACAAAAATCCAAACTTATGAAATTGGTTTAGAAATATAGATGTTTCTAAGACAAACTCATATTATAAACGTGGTATTTCAACTCGTTTTCAAAATTTGCAATTTGAAGTAAAGACATATGCATTTGCAAAAAGAGCAAAAACAGACTGTATACCAAAAATCAATGGTAAGTTTTTAGCATTTTTTAGGAAAGAAAAATTTTATGGCAATCATGCAGACTTGAATAAGTTTGATGTACTTCGAGTACTAAGCATCAAAGCATGTTTTTAAAAATGGACGGAATAATGCTTTACATCATTGAAATAGATTGCATCCTGAAATGTTATGGTATTTGAGTCAGACGAAATTGCATTTTATATGCTATGGACCTCCTTGAAACAATTCGTGATGTAAAGAGGATCCATAACCAATAGTGGCTCGTGCAAATGAAATTTAGGTGAGCAAATATTTTTAAGTTGCCAAATTACTTTTTATACATAGGAACATATTAGGTTCCCTAAGACATATTTTCAATTTGCAATGTTAATACATTATAGTGAGAAAATGAAATAATGTATTATGACGTTTCTTTTTCACCTACAAAAGCATCGACGATCAATCCCTGTCAGGAAGGCTTAGTCAGAAATTTCACTATTAACTATTATGTCGTTGATCTCTTAAAGAACTTGCAAGGATTTTCAAAAATTCTATTCCTTACATCGATTTTTTAATAGAAAAATTGAAAGTGTCTATTTGAATCACGTTTTACATCAAAACATATTAATCTATAAAACCATCTACGATTATTTATTGCTGACTAAGCCTTGTTGTTTAAATCGCGCTATTTCACTTTGTTGTAAAGCATGCAATGAACTTGCAAATTGAATTATCACAAAACACTTATTTTGAAGCAAATCAATTTAGTTTTCCTCCGCTTAGAGGTGTG
>CABFPE010000276.1:838157-849961 GCA_900660155.1 Hofstenia miamia | reverse complement strand
AAAATTTAAACGAGCCGAGCTTGGAAATGTCGGCTCGTTGACAGTGGCGGCGGATATGGGTGGGCAAGATGGACTTGATCCACCTTGAAAAATACAATATTAAATGGCAATCAATGCTAATTTAATACCCAAATTTCGAAATAAATAAACAGAGTAGGATATTACAAAAACAATGTAGATAGCTACTTTATCTAAAATGGAAAAATATTAACAAGTAAAAACAAATATTACAGCAGTAAGTAGAATTTGTGATGCAATTTTTTGCCACTTGGCGTTGAGCTCAAAATTTACAATTTACCCAATCAGAATTGTTTATAAGAAGGCGGACCAAACTGCCTTTATCCAGCTTTCTCTGAAAAAAAACTTTACGCTTATATCACATCATTGGAAACAATATTGTTCAAAATTAGTGAATAATATTAAGTATATTTGTCTAAGTGAAATTGCTACGATTTTTCGCAACGTTTTTTGGAAAATTAAAACTTTGTCCTTAAAATTGATATTGCTTCAGATTTGCTCCAAGAAGTAGTGAAATATAACTTTACCAAAAAAAAATTTGAAGCATTATTATAACCGCTTACTTGAATACAAGGAGAATACCAGCACCTCAATATGAATTGAAAGAATTGCATTTGATGCTTGATTGTAACAAAATATTTGCATTAATGCTTTAAATACTTAGGTTCATGAAACCTATCAGGTGTAGAAACCTAGAATTTAACCAACCATGTTTCGAAACACTTTCGGTTGAAAGAAGAAAATCAAAACTGTGTAAGTTATCTGCTTTTATTGACATCAGTTATTGCTCTAAAAAGCAACCCGGCCGTGAGTTCATTAAATACAAAGTGCATAAATCTTATCTGCGAAGAATGTCTACTCGATGTAATAAATAAAGATGTTCCAAGAAAAGGAAAAAACTTAGTTGATTTTTACTTTTTAACAAATACCGAATACATAGCATTCAACCTATGATTATTCGTTAGCAATGAAATCCCCCACAAAAGCAGGAGGAAGAGAATTTACACTCGCAGTTTGGCAAAATTCGGTGAAAAAACTTTTAGAACTTCCTTAGAAAATGTACAATGCGATTATATACATATATATATATATATATATATATATATATATATATAAAAATAGTGACTTAGGTGGCGAAATGGATCAACACTTCTGTTACAAAGATTTCATAAACAGCCATGTTCGTAAAATGACATTTGCAATCCCGTAACTAAAACAAATAAGATGATTTAAACAAAATAATACACATATGATTATATTTTTAAGCCATATTTAAGCTGCTGAACATGAGCGTATAAATAGATAAATATAATCAAGTACAACAGTCTAGTACACATGTTTAAGCAGACACTAACCAAGAGATATGTAAAATATAATCACCGTTTAAATAAGTTCATAAACAATATATATTCAAGAAGCAAAACTGGAAATTCTTTTAAAACAACATTTTGCAAACTGTGGAATGATTTACCTATCATTGTAAGGAAAGCAAGCAATATAAATGAATTTAAAAAACTGTTAAAACACAATTTATTAGCAGGGCAAAATAATAACAGAATAGCAAAAAACTTTAAAACTGTAGAGAAATTTCTTAATTTTAATTCTCGATTTTCATTGTAAGTATCCGTGGGTGCATTTTAAATGATTTTTGTAGCTTTGTTTGTAGTATATGTATATATCTTATTTGTACATATGCATGGAATAAACACAAAAAGAAATTGAAGATTATTGGCAATTTTGGCAACTGTTAAAATAATAGTTTCTAGACATTAAGCAAGACGTTCTAATAATTCCTCAGAAAATAAGTAGTAAGCAAAGAAAATGGCATAAGCTCCAGATATCAAAATAGCATTTCTTAGAATGAAATGAGATCTTCATCTCGTTGAAGAAGTCTTTGAGAATGTTGAGGTCCTTTTCCTTTTGTTGTAATCAGATCAAAATATAATTCAGAGAAAGATATTGCTTTGGAACATCTCTAGAAGTCTTATGTAGCAATTAGAAGGATACCAACCAGATGCATTTACAAGAATTGGAAAAATATAGGATACATATGATTTTTCTTAAGGTGAATGGATAATGTGTAAGTAACCTTTCTTTTTATCATATAAAATATCTTTAAGGCCTTTGAAATACGCCTAAGCCAAGGAAGATTTTCAGCACATGCAACTCCCAAGTCCAAAACCTATTCAAAGCATACAAATAGTATCCATTTATTGATAATTTTATGTTGCAATACGCTACAATTTTTCTTGAAGTAATTATTGTTTAAAAAGAAGTTCACTTAAGATAAGTATATTTATATTTGTAGTTAAATTTACAAATCAACATTTACATCCTTCTTAAATTTACAAATCATTATTTACATTAGTTTTAGGTTTATAGATACACAATTATTTGGGTCTTAAGTTATATATAGGCTAATCAAACAACTATAATCAAATCAGGTAGATAGAGAGGAGATGAAGAGAAGAGATAGGTGAGTAGTTGTAATTTTAATGGCAATAATTGGAAATTTTTTAACAGTCTTAAAGCCCATGGCAGCAAAAGCTACCCTCAACTATTTTGTATTCTATGATTAGACTCCCCTTCTCACGCTCAGGCGCACTATAGGCTCGGTGGCTTCTGATTTCGCACGAAGTTGCACTTTAAGGTAAACATTCAAATGTTTTTGGATTCAATATAGCACATTAAATTGAAGTTATTTTGAATTTTTTGATTTGGAAATAATAATATTTTTAATTAATTTTCCTTAACAGGATTGATTTTGGAAAGGTGCTCACACACAGTAGCTATCATGTACTTTTTACTGTCATAGTTATTTTAATATTTCAGAAAAAATTGTTTCTGTTATTTACTGGTAAGCTAGCGTCTCTTTATTTGGTTTCTATCTAGAAAGCATAATAGAAGCCTGTGAAATACGTAAATTTAATGGCAAAAATTAATACTCCCTTATCTAAGAAAAAACGTGTCGAATGTTTACTTTGGAAATGAAAAGAAAATAGAAATCTACTCATTAAAGCGGCTGCGCTGCAGAATAAATTTCATTTCAATTAAGTATTTTCCACGCAGCAAAGCAATTAATGATAAAAACATATGCTTCTCTAAAAATAAATTGTTTATTAGAAATCGATTTTAAAAATTTTATTCAAAAACATCAATATCATAGTGATTATTTAAAAAATGATAGATAAAATTACATTGTTGATAAGCCAAAAATCAGTAGTAATAGAGCAAGCATTACCACGAAACTACATGATTTGTACATATTCATATGAAGTTATCCACACAGTAATCTGCTTAAATTGCACGATTAATGTGAATAAAGAATCCCTTCTCTGCGAATTTTATCTTAGCTATAAGTGCTTTACTCTCTGAAATACAAATCCATTTTCCGAAATTACTAGAATAATACGTGGACTGCATGGGAAGACAAGTAATTATGCATGATAGTCATTCAAATAATTCGATTGAGATGTTCTATTTTTTAAATGCAATTTATGCAAAAATGTCTGAATTGATATTATGGAACTGATTAATAATTCTCATATGTAGTAGTAAACTAACAATATTTAGATAATAATCGGGTAAAAAAATGTAGAGCCAATATAGTGGGCTATCCGAGAAAGAAAACAAAACCATCCTCAAAGAAAGTAAATTTGAAAATAATTAAAAAATTTCAAATTTATTTTGACCTAGAAATTACTGGTAGATATGTTAACATTTAAAAATTTCATAATTCATTCTTAATTCTGAACTTTTTTTGCAAAATTCATTTATGCATGTCCTGACTATTTTCAAAATAAATCAAAGAGACACTTCATTGACTCTGAATAATTACCAAAATTAGGCCTACTCTCTACTGCCGAAGTTAACCATTAGGCATTTGCAATAATTACAGAAATTCTTGATTAAGTGTGACGAGACTACATTATTTTCTCGTGTGCATACTTTTTTCATGCAAACAATAATATACATTTTTGCAAAAAATTTGAAGTCTACCAAAATGCAAAAACAATACCATACATAAAATAAGCAGTTATTTTGAAAATTTTTATTAGAGGGTTATGATTCCCAGTAGCAGTTAAGAAAAGTCAATAAATCTTACTAAGAAAACTCCACAACTTTTTAATTAAGATCTTAATGGGGGGGGTTGCACCCCAGTCAGGAATAGGGTTAAGGCGAATTTTGAATGAATAACAAGTGTTCCAGTTCAACTGCCTAGGAATGTATCTGTGGAAGGCCTGGAAACGGCTCAACCCCGATCGAAATGATATGTACACCTGGCAAAACCTTACCCGTGTTCCTAGATTTGGCCTCACTTGCGCTCGTCAAACGAATTACTCATTTCAAAAACTTTTGATATGCGTAAGACCAAATCAAACACTACAACTAACAAAAAATGATATAGAGCATAATATAAGAGAACGAATGTCTCCAGATCTTCACTGATCACTTATGAAACTAGCTGACACCCTTAACAGATGTCGATCTTTCCTCTAAAATAAGGTCTTATTTCAGTTCTTATTTCTGTATTTAATGTGCTAATAGCATATTGTTAATAGTAGATAACCCTTTTTAGGATCCATACATATTTGCATAAAGAATTGGGCTGTCGGTGACCTTTTCCTATTAGAAGATGTGTCAAACACTTAGCGATAAACAGATAAATAAACTTTCGGATTTCATGATATCTATAGCTGGGAAGCGATTAGTACTTCTTTTTACGCTCACTTACTAATTTTATTTTTTTCTTTCCTATTAAATCCTTTTTGAAATGATTTGATATTTAGTGTGTAATTTAAAGAATTTAATTTCTATTCCACATATTCTACTTAATCTAATCAAACCATTAGTGGAAAATTTGTAAATGTATACGCAAAACCCCTCAAATCACAAAGTAATTTTATTAAATATGCAAGTTTATGAAAAATAATCATATCAATTTGTTGTGGAAAACAGTTACGAGCACGTATATCTGAAAATAACATTCGCTATTACTTCTCTCTATCTCTAATAAGACTGAATTTCGTCGAGATAAGATTCGTAAACTGAAGGAAAAGGCATTGCGATCGGAGACTATATTTTGTCTCCCTTTTTTGAGAAACCTGGTTAAATTTGATATGAAAAAAATTAAACCTTAATCGTAAGGTGACATGCCAAGTTACTGAATAAATATCATTAGTATTGTCATGAGAAGGGCAATTAAATCTTGGCATGCAAGACCTCGCATTATTTTTAGGAATCCAAGGTATAATAAAACGCTAAGTGCATAATTTAGTACTTAAAAATTTGTACCAATTTAAAAAAATTATCCAATTTTGGAGTTAACCCTTTCGTACCCTTTATCAACCACTGTCTAAGATTATATATGTATAAATATGTACTACTAGTCTCTAAATGGTTTATAATAATGTTTCAAAACATGCCATTTGCCTAGGGATACTTAATACAAATATGTCAAAAACAGATTTATTTATCCAATTTTGGGTACAGAATTCATTTATTGATGTATGTGCCCAAATTAATGGTTACTAATCTTTTGTTTGTATCCCATCATTAAAACAACAATAATTTGTCAAATTAAAAAACTTTACATGCTAAGTACGTATAATAGCTGGAATCCATCCAATGAAAACTTGGTCAATGGAAAATTGAAGCCAAAATCAAAATAATTGCTTAAATTTTTTAATCTGAAAGATGAAGAAATGCAGACATAAACACGAAATTCATAAAAAGTGAAATTTGAGGGGTTATATGATTATTGAAATATGTTGAGATTTCTTAAGGATTTCATGACTTAATAGATAAAGGTTTTCATTTTTATTAACGTAAATTATTACTATCGTCAAACAAAGCATAAGTTAGTTTGCTAAAACGATGAAAATTCCGTTTTGATTTTCAAATATTCCCTAACAATTTCTAATTTATCGAAATGGAAAGGAGCTTTGGTTTTTGTTAATGTTCGATTGTTGGTGGCTTGCAGAATGTTATGGGACGAACTATAGTTCATACTAAGTGCTATTTGAAGAAAATGTTGTTTTACAGAAGTCGATTTTGAAAATTCTGTTATTTCCTCGTTTTAATTACTTTTTACATAGATGATTATAACATTCAGTGAAGCTTATCATTTTATTAAGCTAATATTACCTTAATTCTTGAAACTGTGTTAACACTCCAGTGGTTTTTTATATATTTTACATAAAACTTTTAGACACTATTTCAATTACTTGAATGCTTTTATTCAGGTAAAAACAGTTTCAATGTCAGATCACTTTTATCTCAATTCAACAGGACAAAAAAGACTTATTCGTATATACAGGGTAAGTAAGATGTAACGTCCGTTTTCAGCTACCTAATTCATTAGTAAATACATATATTTCATTACTCATTTAACAATTTTAGTTATATAATATATATGCGCTTGTTTTTCTATTATCTCATATATTTCATCTCATATCCGTAATAATATCGTGAAATTCAAAATGTAAAATAAACAAATCTTTTCAAAAAGTATTGCCAACTGGGAAATCTACTCAAAGTGCTTCAAATGGCTATGATTATGCTCGATGCAGAGTTCACCTCTGTTGACTTTTTACATATTTCAATACCAATTGCTCTCATTTGGTTGGAAATCACATTTTGAAGTTCCTATAGTTTACGAGGTAAATAAGATCTTTTGGCACTTGCCTCCTTGGAAATTCAATCAGGAGATCTGGCTGGAAATTTCATTTAAATATATGTGGAGGTCACACAAGCTTTCTTGCTACATGAGAATTTATAAATTGGGTTTTTAGCAGAAAAGTAATCTCAAGTAAGACTACTATACTAAATCTGGCATTACTTTTTACTTACCCTTTATATATATATATATATATATATATATATATATATATATATATATATATATGGTATATGATGTATGACACATGACTAATATATATTTCAACCTTCCCTTTTGCAGCAGCAAAGTTATTAAGGCAAAGAAAAACGTTATAATACCGTTATAACGTAAGTTGTTGTTAAATTTTAAGTAACACATTTTTAAATTCCTATAATTAAGTTGAAAATACATATGAATGATCTCAATATTATATTCAGAACCTCTTAAGCTCAATAATACTCAAGAAAAAAAATAACGAATCTCTTGAATTCATTTACTGATCTTGAATATTACATTAATGGCTTAAATATTTATAGCCAAATTAGACTGCAACAGTTTTATCTGAAAGATTAAGTGGATACAAATCCGTTCTTAAAAAGTGTATGAATTAAATGTTTTTTTTCAAAATAACTTCAGAAGATGCAAAGATATTATTATCAAAGTTTGATTTAAATTAAAAAGTATCCTATTAATAAAAAATTCGATATGGTTTATGTGCCAATCAAATTAGTGATTATTATTATGCAAGAATGTGCAGCGCATGTGAAGGCTATGGTCATTCAACAAAAACTTGGGAAAGTGATGAAATGTGTTGCATGCTTTTTGCAAAAGACACCAATTACAAAAATTGTCCATACAAATATATCAAGAGCGAACAAAAATGCATTAATTGTTGAAGATCAAACGTATTCAAAGACTTTCAAATTTATAATGGATTTAGTTCAGACTGCACAGTATATAACATACAAAAAGATATTTTTATTAAAAAAACTTTGTATGAATAATGTCTCACAATATTTTAATTAATGAATTAGAATGCAAATTATTAAACTACAAACAAATCCAAATACATAAAATAAATTTGAAAAATTGCAAGATCTAATGGAAACTTCGATGATAATGCACTTTTTGGAATAACTGAAACATTGTTAAAATTAAGACACTCAATACCAATTTTTAAAGATTTCAAAATGTTGCGAAAAGATCGAAATTTAAGAAAATCCGAAAAACTTAGGAGTAGTGGGGCTTTATTAGTAGTACCCAAGAAATCTTCGATAAAACAAAGAATTGATTTAAATACAAGTAATCACATTTTTGAAAGCTTATGACTATACCTAAAAATTAAACAAAAAATGTAAATTTTAGAATGAAGATTTTACTAAACAAACAACAAAATTTAATTATCATCTGAACATTAATTTGAAACACACATATTTTCCATTTTCACTGTATAGCTATTGTAAATCTGCTAAAGCGTGTAAAACAATAAATCAAAAGGACCAAGTTACTATCCTCTATGGTTCCGAAAAGAATCTGTATACATATTAGCAAGTCATTATCCAATTTATTTCCCTAAACAATTAATAATTGCTGAAGTTTTTGCAATTTTTAAAAAATGTGATAGTAATAAAACACATAATTACTGCCCAATATCGGTTCCCTGGAATAGGTAAAACTTTTGAAAAGCTTATAAATCAAAAGCTAACGACATATAAACTTTTAAGCACACATCAATTTAGTTTTTGGAAATTACTATCAACAAGTCATTCATTGATAGAAGCGATAGATGAATGGCGTTCAAATTTAGACAAGATTAACAAGAGTACATTTGCTTCACTTTATATATGAAAGGCTTTAATTCGATTAATGATAGTTTGCTTATGAGAAAACTAAAAAAAATTTATAACTTTACTGATTCATCAGTTCTATGATGTTTATCATATAATTGTGAAATGCTGACAACTAGTAGAATAAACTATTATCTCCCAAAACAATTGAAGCAATTGCCACAATTAATAAACCAATAATCCATGAGAATTCGTCCTCAGGAAATCAAGTCAGTTCAGTGTAAAGGGGTCCTGTTCAGTACCTGTGATGATGGAAGGAAGTATTATAACAGAAAAGGTAATTCACTCACCTAGACAAATTAGAATACAAACCAGGTTCATTGATTAACAATGATGTGATTTTTCCACAAAAAATTCTGTACAATGGATAGGAACTTTGGTTATAGCTTAGACGAAATCTAAGACTGACAGCAGAAGTGATTTCTGTCATTATCCGGAAGCCACATAATCATCCAACAAATGCACAAAAGAGGTCATTCTTCATTGGAAAATACGCTCTTCAGTGTAATCGATTTATCGGACGTATTTTAACACTTAAAACTGAGCAAGTGATCATGAAAGATATGCGCATTTAACAACCTTTCTGACGATTAAATTGGAAAAGGTTGCCTAATGGATTAGCATCGGCATCTGATAAAGATCAACAAATGGTTCACATTATATTTGGAGAAATGCCAAACATAGTGGTCATACATGATGATACATGCATTACTGCAGAAGTAAATCATGACAACACAGTAGTAACCGTACTTTAACTAACAAAAGAAAACAATATTAAGCTAACTTTAAACAGTTTCAATGCGAAAAAGATTCCTTCAAATACATGGGATTTGAGATTAACCATGAAGAATTCCATAATGATCCTGAGAAGACAAAGTAATTAATGAAATACCATTTCAATCAACAAAGAAAGAATTGCAAAGAATGGTAAATTTTTTATGTTTATTTTTGCCAAACCTGTCCAACATAATGCATTCTTTGTGTCAACTACTCAAATCTGAAAATGAGTAGAATTAAGTATATAAAGAAGATACATTTCATGCATTTTGATTGGAATAACGAAATGATGAAATTAAGAGTAGACACATCAAAACTTGGCTTAGGAGGATGCCTTTTACAAGATGGACGACTATATGGTTTTGTTTCAATGGCATAGACTTCCAATAAAATTAGCTATGCACAAATTGAGAAAGAACATTTTGCAATCATGTTTGGATGTAAAAAATGCCTATGGACTGCTTATATTCATACTCACATTTCATAGGCCTTTGTTAAGCCCTTACAAAAGACCAATACCTCTCACTCCCAAAGCTTAATGCTAGAAACTTCTAATTTTGCATGATATTCAAGTAAAGTACGTTCCTGGAAAATACATGTATGCTGCATACATCCTTTCAAAAGTGGAATTCCCGAAGATCACTGCAAATGAAGATGAAGTAACAAACGATAAAACCATTTAGGCAGTGCATAGGTTATCTAAGGAAATCAAATATTTTTCCATTATGGATTTTCAGTATCACTTCAAGAAAACAATTGGAAAAAAATCGCGACTGCTAAATTCTACACAAGTACATTCAAGAAGGTTTGCCAGAAAGAACTTTTAAGCTAACTAAAACTTTTTTGGAAATTAAGAGAAGAAATTTCCTAGGTAGATGGTGTTCTCATGAGAAGCTATCCCATTATCATTCCTCCAGAGCTAACTAATATAATCAAAGATTACCTAAGTGATGGACATTGCGAACATGGTAAAAATAATTCAATAGCAATACCATTGTACTTTTGACCTGGACTTTTCTATGATACATAACTACATAGAAGTATTTCAACAATGCAATAAAGATACTTCTATTCCAAGATAAAAGGTGATGATTGCACCAAAATTGCCTAGCATTCCTTGGAACAAAGTAGGGTTTCAAACAAATTCATTATATAGTAGTGGTGGAATACTATTCATAGATTCATTGTTCTGCAAAAGTTAAGATCAAAATGCCCCTGGTCGATTAATAATCACTTGAAATCCATTTTTAAACTCTAGGAATACCAGCCATCGTAATTGCAGACACTAATCCAGCATCGGCCAGAGAGATGACAGAAGTTTGCCAAGACGATGCAATGATCATAAAGACCTCTAGTGCACGAATCCTAAGTTTAATTGAATGGCTGAAAAAGTGGTACATTTAATGAAAAAAATTTTAAAACTTTGCAAAGATCAGTAGTATGGACTACTTCTACACAACAATCTCCCAATTTCTGGAATCAACATTACAACTTTGCAGCATGTTCTTGGCCGTGTTATGAACACAAATACCAACGTCCTTAAAAAGTTATATCTGAGAATACACAAGGAGAGGGGAACTCATCTTAATGAAGAGTTGCTGGGACAAAAATAGAAGGTAGCACGTTGTCTACCCTTGCACTACCAAAAACGAAGCATTCACAGTTCGATAATAAAGATGAAACAATCACTGATGCTAAAACATATCCAAAAAAAATCTGTATGCGAAAAAGCAAGCATTATTTTTAAGACCTTGGGTTTTCGCGCGGAGCTTGGAAAGAAAGGTTATTGGTGATTTGTTGCTTACCTTGCAATCATATGGTTGCATTTCATGTTTACCATGAGAACCTGTTTGTACATTTCGATATCTGTTATTGATTAGGTTATAATCGTATCTTTATAATTTCCATTTTAATTGCCAGCCTTTGTCTTGAACTAACAAACATCATTCAAAATTATGTGTGAAAATTATTCATAAATGTGCGAAATTCTATGATAATTGTGCGAAATTTTCTGAAAATTTCTGTAAATGCCGAAGAGGTAATTTGTTCGTATAAAGTAAACAAATTAACCAGCTTAATTTATGATATCGGGGTTACTCTACCAGTCAACAGACTGAAGAGTGCGTGTCAACAGATCAAGTCCGTGACTGCTCCCCTGGAAGTGTACCCGCTAAGGCCGGATTTAATCATGCTTGACCTCTGGCGACCCCTGGCACGCAGAGTGCTGATCTGTGTTGAGTCTGATCAGCAGAGAGTGAAGCCGAAGACCGAGCTTCGTGAGAGGGTTGCGCCTCTCTGCAGCTTTCGCCAACCAAGGCTACTAACTGAGGTAACTCGTGAGCACCTGCGTCTGCCTGTTATGACCCATGACGAAGCAAAGCTCCCTCATAGGTAAGGTTAAGCAAATGCTGACGCCGGCCTATCTAGAGGCCAGAGACAGAGGAAAATCCTCTGTATAACTGCCCTCGTAGACGCACTCTACAGCTCTGGGCATAGACGTC
>CABFPE010000276.1:824810-837157 GCA_900660155.1 Hofstenia miamia | reverse complement strand
ATATATATATATATATTATGACGTGACTTTTGTTGTATCTTGTCTAACATAACAATGCATTCAATTGATTCAAATGCAGATGCATTTTCTTGAGTTCTTTTAAATTTATAGTGATCCAATATATTATTCTTGAACATCTCCTTAAAATTTTGAAGTTTCATTGATGGATTTACGATGCAAATATAAATTTTTCGATTTAAAAATAGTATTTTAAAAAGTTTCTATTGTCAACAGTAAGTTTTAACTCCCTCATTATAATTCTAAAAAATTGACCAAATCAACACCTCCTAACAAATAGACTTACTGAAATCTTTTAATGTTTGTAAAATCACGACCATTGCTTGCAGGGAATTCTCACCTCCTTTATCTCTTAACATATCAATGAAGTTATCAGCAATAGCTTCGGCCTGTTTTTGGTTGAACATTTGCTTTGAGTAAAATGACAGAGATAGTTACCTCCAGATTCAGTGTACACTGCTCTTCTTTGACTGGAGAATTGTGTATTAGAATTATCTTTATATATATATATATATATATATATATATATATATATAAGTTTTAAAAATTGCGAGTAAATGATTTTGCTATGTAATCTAAATATCTAGTTTGGCAATATCACTTTTCAATCTATGAGTTTCTTTGGTGAACATTTTTGATAAATGAAGATCAATATTTACGTTAGATTTTTAGGATTTATTCTTGGTAATGTATCATGTTGCGTAAATCGGTGAACTTTGTGATATTAATCAATATTATTATAACAGACGAGTGTAAAGAAGTTAGTAATCAGTGGTTACGTGTAAGCAAAGTGTTTGTAATCTGATAAGGCAATGTTACTTACAAATTTCAAGAACACTTAAGCTGCATATACCAATTTAGTAACTATAGTATAGTATAAAATAGAAAAAGATAGAATATAATAGAGTTAGGGTTCCACTGGTTCTATCAGGGGGCTGGTGACTGTGGTTAGCCTAAGAACATCTCACACTCTACTTTATGAAGTCTTTCTCATGGTATGAAACACGCATTTCAGTTTTACTAAATATTTTAACATTAAAATCATTTTACATGTCAATCTTAATTATTTTTTAATGTTATTCTGTTTGTTGTGCTTTTAGAGAGGCGAATGATTTCTGAATAATTTATATCTTGTTGCAAATATTTTTTCTGAAAAAACACAAGTGTGTGGAACAATCTGTAAGTTATATCCAAGCATTTTATGCCTACTCTTGAGGAAATTTCAATGTCAACGGAAGCGGTATAAAATTATTATAAAACTTGGAATTGGAGCAAAAATACGTATACCAAAGCCAATAGTATTCCAAGTATTTTGATCCAATTTAAGCAAAGGAAATTTTACAAGAATTGAGCCCACTCGTTATTGCAAAGTTCACAGAGGTCTCTGTTGATTATTAGTAGTAAATATCACTATTGCTGATTATAAAAATATGCGAGAGACTATCAATGATGAATTAAGAAACATCATATTTCTCATGAAAATTGATCTTCGAAAGATAAATATTTCTAAAATACAATGTTGTGCATTTATTCATATGCACTGAATGTTATTAGAAATTAGAAGTGACTATTCAACTGCTGCAAACTTAGTGAATAGCGGATTAAAGTGTTTCAATTACTATCCATTATGGAAAATCTCCTTATTGGCATAGGGTTGGTGGATAAACAGAATGTTGTAAGTATATACAAAACAGCTTGATAAGAATTTTATGAATTTCGGTTGTTAGCAAAGTTTGATTCTAACGTGACAACTCTGATCGGTATATTAATACTGAGACTGATAAAGCGTGATTAGTCATTCAAATTCATACAAAATAATTAAAGCATTTAAATATTCAAAGGTGTTAATAGCGGTAAAAATAGAAATGAAAATTGTTTCTAAAAATTGACGCCCTCGACGTCAAGCAAATAAACAAGAACAAAACAAAAAATGCTTTTAAACACTTGGGGGAGGACGGGATAAATTATGCAACCACTCAGAGCGCCAATACTCTTGTACTTTATCTAATGGCAAATTTGGCCAACTACAGTACGTCTTTAGCAGGTAGACTTTGTAATACTTTGTCGCTTTTAAATTAATTAATGGAATTTCAATGCATTTGTCTCACTATATGGCGTCTGCATATTATGCGTTACTTTTTCCTATCCACACTACAATTAACTTTCACTTGATTATTTTTGTTATATTCATTTCATTTATAAATCTGCATCATATATCATATCTATTCTGGTTTGAAATTAATTGTAAGTTAACAGATTTTCCTTTTGATATTTTCAATGTTTAGAAACCCTAAATTCTTGATTCCAGCAAGTTTTCTGAGCTTTTATCCTCAATATTTTAGCAAATTGATATCCAATATAGAAATATCTATTAATAATTTTTAATTGGGAGGGAAAATAGTTAAATGTATCAACTGCTGTGTCAAGATCTATTAGCCATTAGAGTTTGTGTGCAATTATATTAAGGAGAAGAGTTCTTTCTAAAAAGTACTCAACATATGCAATCCTTTGCCATAAATTATAAATGTCAATTAAGCAGAAAATTAATTTTAATTGTTTAAGGATTTAGTTTTGATTGAGAGTAATTAAAATTGTATGAGAAGTTTTCTAAAACATGTCTAGTCAGTATTGTATTTCAAAATGATTTCCTAAACTTAAAACCTTAACAAAAAACCAAATTATTATGAATTCCTTCATTTTTATCAAACCCTTAATTTCACTCTAGAAATCTCTGAGTATATAAAAGTCATAGGCACTGTAACTGCTCAAGATATACGTTAGAATTACCATAGCAAAAGATTAAGTTGCATTGTCAACTAATGATAAGGGGTCATTGCATAAAACATACATTCTGTGGAGTCATTGATTCGTAGAAGTAACACTTCAACATTATAAAAATTCCAGCGACATCGCACTAATTGGAACTTCCCTTATCCAATTTACAAAAATCATTTGCGGAAAGCTGCTGTTTAGCGAAGAATGCAACTTTATATATATATATATATATATATATATATATATACATATATACATATATATTATATGTATGCATGAAATGACGTTTAGCAGTCTTAAACAAAAATTTAATACATTAATCTAAGTGAAACTCACTGCATTTATTGCTCAGCAGTATTTTAGATTTATGAGGCTATTTGAATAAAATAATCTTACGCCTGTGTCAAACTCCGCAACCACTTTAACTCTATAATTGTTTTAAATCAAATATACATAGAAACGTTTATATAGTCTTATTGCTTTACGATTACTTCTACTGTCAAACGTAGCTCCGCTTCAATAATATGTTTTCCAATAAATATGAATTAGATTTATCGGAACAGTTTTTATTACATTATACTAATTTGATTAACATTATCATTTTTAAGCCTGCTGTAAAGAACAACTGATATCCATTTTTCTTTATATATTTAATCTCTGAACAAACTATAAAATGTTAATGCATGTCTCATTAATATCCTTGAAGCTCTTCAATGTTGATGATAATCCCAAAATTACAAATGCTAATTTGCTTATTATTAAAATATGAGTCCATGCATAAATTTATGGCTTTACACTTCTTTTATCATCATATTTTTACAAAATACTCTACTATCTCTTGTTAAAACTGAGAATAAAATATATGATTAAATAAGTTTTTGAAAAATCAGTAATCTGGATAATTCAAAAAACAACAATTTAATGTGCTCTTTTAAGTGTATTTTTCCAGGATGTTGCATTTCATTATACCTGATTGTATTGCTTTTCAGGCTGTTTTAGTGCTATTGCATACTCAATTTGAATAATGGAAGAATAATGTACATTAGAGAATATTCTAGACAAAGAGTTGTCGTTAAAGTAACTAAATGGATAGCATAAGGTTGTGTTACTTTCGCTTATTTAATAAAATATAATCATAATAAACCAGAGAGTTCGGCAGTCATATGAAAATAAACACTTGATATTTACAAAGTGAAATTTTGAGTCAAGTAATACTAACCAGTGGAAATGTAAACATAAATATCATATATATGCATGAAATGACGTTTAGCAGTCTTAAACAAAAATTTAATACATTAATCTAAGTGAAACTCACTGCATTTATTGCTCAGCAGTATTTTAGATTTATGAGGCTATTTGAATAAAATAATCTTACGCCTGTGTCAAACTCCGCAACCACTTTAACTCTATAATTGTTTTAAATCAAATATACATAGAAACGTTTATATAGTCTTATTGCTTTACGATTACTTCTACTGTCAAACGTAGCTCCGCTTCAATAATATGTTTTCCAATAAATATGAATTAGATTTAACTGAATTGCTTTGATCGCATTATAAAAGATTATTAGAGATTGGTGAAAGAGTATCCCTAGTAAACCAAAATGATTAAAAATAGCATTTAAATGGAAATACATTACTTGCAATTTTAAATGGAAATGCATGTCTCATTAATATCCTTGAAGCTCTTCAATGTTGATGATAATCCCAAAATTACAAATGCTAATTTGCTTATTATTAAAATATGAGTCCATGCATTAAAATAGAAAATAATAATTACACTTCTTTTATCATCATATTTTTACAAAATACTCTACTATCTCTTGTTAAAACTGAGAATAAAATATATGATTAAATAAGTTTTTGAAAAATCAGTAATGATTTTTCAACCAATTTAATGTGCTCTTTTAAGTGTATTTTTCCAGGATGTTGCATTTCATTATACCTGATTGTATTGCTTTTCAGGCTGTTTTAGTGCTATTGCATACTCAATTTGAATAATGGAAGAATAATGTACATTAGAGAATATTCTAGACAAAGACGTGCATGAAATCAACTACATGATAATATTTATATATATGTATATATATATATATATATATATATATATATATATATATATATATATATATATATATTGGTCATTTGTAACAGTCAAAATCTGCTCTGCTGTTAGAAATGACCAATGGAAAGAAGTCTTGATATTTACAAACGCCCAATTATTTTTTGAAATTTTTTTATTGCATTGGTTTTATGCAATCCAAGCACAATATTATTTCACAAAAAAAATTTTTAGCATTAAACAAATTACGACAATCCGATTTCTTAATGGAGATTTTAAATATTGGCAGCATATGAAATTTGCAATGTATATTGGTCTTTCGTAATTCAATTTTTGTTTGCAACCTATAATATAAACCTTGTTTTTGAGCTGTGTTTAAAATTGTATTGAAAATTTTTATATGCTTATTTGCAGCAAAGAATATTATATTCATGGGCACCAGCAAAACCTTGGGAACTGGTGGTATGGGTAGCAGTATTAAATAATCTCTAACCAACCATCCCAATAGTCATTTTTTGACAAAAATAATAATTTCTTTACGAGTATTACAACAAACATCAGCGAACTCATTTGAAAAGATTCATGCTGCGTAATTATCTACACTATTTCACTCTTATACTACGTTTTTCTATTAGAAATTTATTACGTTGGTTTAATTATATTTTATTTTTGCATAGAAATGTAAGAGTTTGTTTAAATCTTTGAACTATTTCTATGTATGTGATGTAATCAGTGTTTTGTAATGAACAACTTTGTGAATATTTATCATTTTTATTCGAAAAAATTCGAATTTTGGCTTGCAACAGGTCATGCATATAAATAACATCTAAAAGAAGGAAATATTTAAATTTCTTTTGTGTTACAAATTATCAACATTTTACAAATACCCTACATGTATGATGAAAATTACAAATGACCACTATAAATAAAAATCGTGTTAGGCATTTGTACAAATAACCAATAGATAAATATATATATATATATATATATATATATATATATATATATATATATATATATATATATATATATATATATATATATTCTCATATTTAACATTTATTACATATTATATTTTGTTTAATGCTTTATTCCAATGCCATTAAAGATCCTGCAAAAGAAAGACTCACCCCTCTATTAAAATCATTCACAAATTTAGAATTTGTAGTTAATGAATTTGAAATATCAAATCAATCGAAGATCGAATGCTCCAATTTAATTTCTAAAATTAAGAAGGAATTCTTGGATTGTGTAAGCGATAGTACTTCAAGTGTAAAAATACAACAGCCTCTCGCTGATAAATATACCCCCAAAACCTTCATCTACCACAAAAGTACACAAATAAAAAATCATAGTCTCAAGCAAATTATTAAAACAGAAGGATAGCAAACTAAATGCTAAAGAATGCAAAAAATTCGTATGCAATGTTGAAGAAATAAATCAAAAAATAATAATGCAATCATTGATCACCTCTAAATTTCAAATAAAAATGACATTATTCTGCAACTTCTTAATGATTACAAAACCAAGATTATTGAGAAAGAACTATCGAAAATTAAAAATATTACATTAAAATCCTCAACTATGTTCATGCATAAGATAAAACTATCAGGTATTCCATTGTATGAAGATTTTGATTATTTTAAAAACAAATTATTTGAAGGAAAGGATTAATTACTCAATGAAATTAAAGAGGAAGAATTTTCATTAATATTTGCATACATCAACAAATATTACAATTGTAAAGAAGCGATCTTCAAGGTTTCTTCAAAACTGAGATCAATACTTCTAAATAATAAAATAAGATTTGGTTTTACAAACTTGCATGCCAGTGATCATTTAGACGTCAAAATGTTTGCGAAATGTGATAAATTTGGTCATACAAAAAATTCATGTGTAAATGATATTAATGACTGTATGTTTTGCATGAAAAGTCATAATTACATAGAAAGTCCAAACAAAAATAACAAAGATCAGCATTGTTGCATAAACTGTTATAATTCCAATATGTATAATAACAACGCAACAAATCATGATACATTTAATAAAGAATGTCCTCTATACAAAGAGCAATTACAGATTACAAGATTAATGACTAAGTATGAATAAATCCACCACTAATAATAAAGATATCATTTCATTTACGCAATTAAAAGGAAAAATAGATCTTAATAAATGTAAAAGTAAATTCATAAATATCAACTTTCAAAGTATTAAAATAATATTATGATCTATTACAACAATTTTGATTTAAACTCTATTGTTGGAATTACAGAAACACGGCTAAAAATGATGATAAACTACGAATTATAAATATAAAATCTAGTATTTTTCACTAAAAATAGAAACAATGCATTAACAATAAATTAAGAGGCGGAGGTTTTCTCTTATCTGTTCCGAAACACTTAAAATCAAAAGAAAGAACAGATATTAATTGTAAGAATTCAAAATACGAAAGTTTATGTAATGAAATGAAGATAAATTGATATACCAAGCTAATTAATATTAGTTATTGTAGTAATAGACAAACATATAAGGAGTTTATAAAAATATTTCTTAAGGAAATTAATAAAGCCTCAAAAATATCTACTGCAACTATACTAATGGGTGATTACAATCAAAATTGTCTAAATACAATAGAACGTAAAAATATTCATGATATGATAGATATCTATAATATGAAACCAATTAATATCAGTACTCCAACACATATTCATACAAAAAGTTTTCATTAATAGATTACATTATTTGTGGTGCCAAAGAAACAATAATTTTGTATAGTTTGTTGCAGATTGATTGATTTCAGATAATCAATTAACATTCGCAATCCAAAAGGAAGAGATGGAGCCAAATAAAATAGAAATAGAATATCACTACGTTAATTCCAGAAGTAATTACGACCAAAATACTTTAATTAATCAATTATTGTGCTTAGATTGCAAATTATTTTATAAATTGACAACTGTTGATGAAAAATTGCGATTCATTACTAAAAATGTAAACTATCTTTTTAATCAGCAATGTTCATTAAAAAAGTTGAGATGAATACGAATCAAAGTGAATTACTAAAATGGAAGCAATGGTTATCAAATGAAAGAAAGCAGTTAATTAAATTGAAACACAATTCGTACATAAACTACTGCAAAGATAAAAATTACAAAATTTTACCAAGTATAAATATAACAAAGTATCCAACAAATGCAAAAGAGATTTACACTATTTCTTGAAATAACCATTTGAAAATAAAAGGATAACACAAAAATGGAGATTTATATCGAAATTTTTCAGCAATAATAATTTTTTCAGAAATCACATCATTAAAGAGTAAAAATGAAATCCTATATAAGTACCTAATATACTTAATTAATCATTTATTAATCTAGGAAATTATAATGATACCAAAGGCTAGATTATCTCTTTAACTGAAATGCAAATTCACAATAACTTTCTTTATAAAGACCAATTTAAATTTAGCTTCATAACTTTACGTCAGTTTAGTGAAATATCACAAGACTTAAACGTTAATAAATCGCAAGGTCCGTCTAAAGCACCAACATTGTTCTTAAAGCAAACAAGGGCAACATTATGTAGACCATTATGCATATTTTATGCCAATGTATTTCTGAGGGTGTCTTTTTGGATGATTTGAAAATACCACAAATCATACCTATACATAAAAAGGTGATACTGAAGACGCAATTAATTATAGACCAATTTCAGTACTCCCAGTACTAAGTAAGATATTTGAAAAAATAATATATAACCAAATAAATAATTATATTGGCAAACATAATTTAATTCGATCGTTACAGATTGGGTTTAGACTTAATTTATCAATAAATGATGCCTTAATTCAAGTCTTAGATTATTGGAGAAAATATATTGACAATGACCATTGATCATAATATTCTAATAAATAAATTACAACAAATATACAATTTTGAAGAATCAGCAATAAATTTAGATAGATCTTATTTAACTAACAGCCAACAATACGTAAAAATTTAAAACATAACATCTCATTCAATGATAATTATCCATGGAATCCTACAAGGTTCAGTACTAGGACCACTATTATTTAACATATACTTAAATGACATCAAATTTGATAATAAAATACATACAGTATGCTGATGATACTTTATTATATACAACCAAATATGAAGATTTACACAATGCATTAGACAGAGCTATCTTATCTTTTGATAAGAATAAAATGAACCTTAATATTGAAAAAACAAAGTTCATGTTCCTAAGCAAATCAAATAATAAGAAACTAAGCCTAAAAGTAAACAGTAAAGCCATTAAAGAAAAATAAAATTGTATAGCTAGGTATTATTTTGCTAATAAATTAATATTTAAAGAAAAAATGGCTCACGGGATCAAAGCATTCTGTAAGTTTCAAATCTTTACACCAATTAGATGGAAAATAATGATTTTGCCTAACTATTTATATTCATCACGTCTGTTGAATTGGAGTTTAGCAATGAAAAAATATCAGAAGAATTTAAAATCTTTTTTCATTGGACTATCTACAAAAACTAAAATCATTACAAATATTTTCAAAATTTGATCAAGAACTTTCATCAAAACTCCATATTAGTAATAAGTGCTATACAAAATTTAAATTTGGAAGAACAATTACTGTATAGATCTATGGAACAAATTGTCACTTGAAATCTTAAGAAATATCTAATTTTAAGGAATTTAAAAATAAAATGAAAATAGAATTATCACCAAAAAACAAACTTATTTGGATGTAAAAAAATGACGCATCTAACTAAGTAATATTAATTTGCAACTAAGTGGAATTATAGAAAAACAATTCACTTTAAACCTTAATAAGTATTTTTTATACTTTTTTGTATTGTACAAAGGCTTAAAATAAATAAATGTTTATTATTATTATTAAATAGTTCTGAGCTATGACTTTTGGGCCCACCTTAGCCTTTAAGTTCTTGAGTAAAACCCGATTACAACATTCCGCCTTCCCTAAACGGACATCCTGGCTACGCCCTTGATCGTAGAAATAAAACATCTGTTCGAAGTGGCTATTTAATGGTTGTGTTGTGGGAAAGAGAACTGCTTAACCAGGATGTAATAACTGGGATGACACGATTGCTGCCTAAAAATGATAATTAAGTTACTAAACAATGATATCATTTACAAAATTGTTAATACATTGAATTTGAACTAGGGCTCTTAGAAATTTCTAAATTTGAATACAAATATTAGATCACGCAGTCACCCTGTTTTGAGAGTTTTTTTCAAAGTATTGACCCGGTGCCTCAGCACTTTGATCTTAAAAACCCTCACCCTGCAATCCGGTGACCTGGGATGCAGTGCGTCTCTGATGCAGTTATTGTTTTTATTTCAAAAAGGACCAATCATTAAACAGAAGTTGTTATTTCTTCAACTGGCAATCAAAATATAATTGGAGTTGAAAATCGTTCCCCCATCGATTTTTAATCAAATGATAATTTATCATCTGTCAAAATATCGATAGTGTGTTCGATATTTTAACTTCAGTTTTTCTGACAAAAAATTTGAACCAACACAAAAAACATTGGATTTTCCTATAAGAACTGCTGATAAAACTCGATAGTGGGAACACACTTTTAGGCAATAACCACATTAATTCTCAATTCGAATTTTGCTACAAAATTTAATCTTGGGTCACTAATCATTTTGAAAATTTCAAAGCATGAGCATAATGCAATTCCTAGTATATAAATAGAACATAGTCCTACGTTAAAAAATGATGTAACTTGGAAAACTTAATTCTGAAATATTGAGCTGGGTTTCAATTGCGAATGAATAAAATTTCCTGTATTATGAGTTAACAGCATATATATCCTTAATATTTATTAATAAGTGAATGTATTTCGATTGACATTTATCAAGTTTTAATTTTAATCGACTTAATGCATTGCACTATTGTTATATGATTATGAAAGATTATTTGTTTTCTCTAAATAGATTAGTGTACGTGTTATAGTTTCTTTTTGATTCAAGGACAAACGATTTTTCTGTTCTATCATTTGTTTAGTAAATATATAAAGTGAAAATGATATATTAATTTTTGAATTTGTAAGAAAACTTTTGTGATAATTGCATTACTTGAAAGTAGTATGTAAAGTTATATAAGGCCAGGTGTAAGCTCTACCTTTTATCTATAAATTATATTACGCTTAGCGTGCTTGTATACTACGAATGTTGTTAAAAACGTAATGAAAAATTTCAGATATCTGGAAATGCGTTATTTACTATAAAAAATGGCCGTTCAACTAAATTGGGTGGCTCTCTAGACTAGTCTTCGGCATGTCTGTCATGGGAATTGGAAAGTTAGAGTTACCTCCGCCGCAAACTAGAAATGTTTTGAATCTCTATATATTAACCCTCAGATGACAATTAAGAAAATTCAACTAGCTATTTAAGCTGTAAGAACTTCTTTCAAACTTCAACTTTTTGAAAATTTCTTAAAACTATATGTTAAAATTGTAATTCTTCAATGAGCATGTCAAAATTCATTATATTTGATAATTGGCAAGAAATTTAATAATTAACTCTGGGGTCCAATGGACCCCAATTGTCATCTGAGGGTTAAAAAGGCTCTGTTTAGTCGCTTACGAACCATTTTTCTGGTATTTACTGATTCAATAAAGTATTCTAACCAATGTAAATTCTATTTTTTAAATACATAAAATTACTTATTTTTATTCTTGTTTTTAAAATACATTTCGTTACTGGTTTTCATTTGGAAGGCTGTCCGAGCTAAAGCACTTGTAGACTAAATGAAATTCTACTAAATATATTATTGCACAAACCTTATAATAAGTGAAACCTAATTCTTTTCTTGTAAACTGACGATATCTTAACTCACACGTTTTCTTAGAGAAAACAACATAATACAGCACTCAGTTTTTATGCATGTAACTATGATTCTATTTCACTGAAATTGTTTGAATGTATTATCAATTTAGGTCCTTCCTTAACCTTGTTTGAGTTAATAACAAATCTGGTATGCTGCCATGAGAACAAAACTTTACTACCCATAAATTATTAATAAATTCTACATTGTTCTTGCATTAACAATTTATTTTAGCTTTGCTGAATTTTATATTTCTATTTATATTACTTAGAACTCAAATATTTTAAAAACTACCGCTAATTCTCCCATTTCGAAATATCTCTGTGCTAATAACAGAGTAAGAATCTCTAACATTTTGGAAAAAATTATTTTTGCGTGTAAAGATAAAGCCTCAGGCAATTGCACTTTTACTCTGCAGACAAAAGGATTGTTAAAAAGCTAACAAAGTGTCTTTATTTCTTTACAACTTTACATGAAACAATTTGAGAATTATAAACTTGAATCGAATACACATAAAATTCTGCGATTCTTCAAGACGGATTAATATAATTTTATGAAGGCAGTCCTCAACATTTACATGATACTAAATATCTTTGGACAAGAATATTTTAAGTCTGTCACT